>VMDR010038235.1:0-10025 GCA_007922815.1 Macrotus californicus | reverse complement strand
AGGCAAGCACCTACAATGGAATGGGACTCAGAATAGCATCAGGTAGGATGAAACGAAAATTGAAGAAAACATAGCAATGCCTATAAAATTTCTTAGTAAAGTGAGATCTAAAGTAAACTTCTCTACCTAACCCAATTGTCAATCATTGTTGAGCGAAGAATTAACAATGAACGTCTTCAGACATGTAAGATCTCAAAATTTTACCTTGTGGGCACCAAGAAACAAAATTCAATATAAAAAATTTCAGAGATGATGGAGAAGGCAGGCAATATGATATCAGGAATACAGCCATTTTCAAAAACAACCAGTGCAGATTGGAACTGGTAACAAATTGATAGATGATGGACATGTAACACTAAAGATTATCTAATGTTTTGGATAGCAGATATATTATCAGTGTTAAATACAGAGTTAATAAATGCCCCCAAACCATAATTATTAATTCCCCCAAAATGCCAAAACAAAACATATTGTTAAGAAAATGGAACAACAATGACATCATACATATGATTATACAGCTCAGCTAAAGTTAATATTTATTTGGTCCTAATAATATAAAATCTTACTTTGTAAAAGTTGTGCAGATGATCAGAAGGAATGAGGGCTAAATCCTTATCTTCCTTACTGAGAAATCACTGGGTAATGTCTAAAACTGAAAAATCAAAAACAGTAGCATATGCATATTATTTAGAAATCAAAAGATGACCAGAAGAAATAGCAAAAAAAGCCCAAAGTAATTGCCACTGGAAAGGCAGAATTAGGGGTTCACAAGGCTGACCCAGAGAGGCTCTCTTGTTTTTGGTAGAAGTCCATTGAGTTTGAAAAACCATGTGTACATACCATACACATATTTAACACAAATAAAATGAAGTAAGTCAAAAGAATAAATGAAAAATAGCTTGAATGCATTTAGTAGAACTTTAAAATTAATTTTTACTTCATTAAATATGATTGCATCTACCTACATTTGAACACTAATATAGTATATGTACATACAGTCTTTAATCTTCTACAACTCTGGCACCAATATTTCAGCTTCCCAAGAGCCCATAGCTCCCATGTTTGGAAGCATTATATTAAACTTAACTTTCAACTCAGTGGGGTCTCACTGAAAAGGAGCGCTAGGGATTGCTCAAAGGAAAAGAGGTTATGAGCATAGTTTCTTATTTTTGTGATTAGTAAAACATTTTATAAATGTGGTACTTCCTGGGGAGAGGGCAATATAACAGAATCTGTAGTAATACAGGTGATAATTTTTGGAGTATTTGTGGAACACATAAACCCTTAAAATCAACCCAGTCTTTTTCCATCCCTCTGCCAAGAATAAGGGAGAGTAGCTCCAAAACAAACAAACAAAAAGTGCACCCAAGGTGTTCTTTATATTCTTTATGCAAAGAACAAACCTGAAAAATGAACTGCTCTTGGAGCAGCTAATTACATGCCGTGCTGCTGAGGCACTTACCAGCCACAACTGGCAGTGCCATGTTAGCTAATCTCTTTGGAAAAACAGAACACAAACAGTTTCAGACTAAACTTCACCTTCTTTTTCAAATTTACTGTATAAGAACATATTCATCCCAATGAGAAAACAGCATATCTAATTCTTCCATGCTGATCAGAGACAAGAGGTCCAGAATTAAGATTTTCAGCCCAGAAAATGCAAATGTATTTTATACAGAGAAGATATGTCTCCAGAATTTTTTGCTTTAAGGATTGCCCTGTAATTAGACTGCAAGTGTAAATGTCTAAATTACATCTTAGGGTCTCGAAAAAAGAAAACTTGATTTATATTTTCACTGCCCTGTTGCAAAGTTACCATTAAAAAAGCATGCACTTAATACTCTCATCATGCCAACAATTGTGGCCAAGCCAATGCCAACTTAACAAAGATGAACAAGACTTGTTGTCCGCCCTTAAAAAGGTTTCAGTAGAGTAAGAAAGAAACACGGAGATCCATAATTGCAAGGTGTGCTCTATTCTCATACAATGAAACTGTACTGCAATTAATTGAACAAATTATGGCTACATATAACAACATGAATAAACCTAGGGAACGTAATATTAAGTTGCAGAAGGTTAACACAGTATGATTCCATCTATAAAAGGCTCTAAAATATGCAAAACTGAAAAACCTCTTGTTTAGGGATAAAACATAAGTGACAAATTATAAAAACAAGCATATAATGCAGAAATTATTTCTTCTGCTCTGCTCACAGACAAAAACTCTCTAAACTCTTTTTTTTGCTCAACAATCTACCGTGTCACCCCCTGAATCTAACAGATTTCTACCACCTCAGCCAGGAAAGGCCCCACTGCTTCCAAAGGATAGCAGTTTTACTTCATTTAAGCTGAACAGAGGATACAATGATATACAGTGGTGTTTGATGCAGTATTTTCTTTGCATCTTTCAAATATTTTATAAATATTCTATAAATAATTTACAAATTAGTGATAAAAATATTAAAAGAAATGATGGGGAAACGGTGTGCAACCTGAAAGGAAGTCCAGTGGCAAATTATAAAGAATGGCACTTCCCACAGGCAACATTTTCTATCACAGGAGAACAATTTCAACCTATTCACTGGTTTTTTTCTGTATTCCTGGTTCAGCATTGTTATTTTATTTTATTTTTAATTGAATTTATTAGGGCAACACTGGTTAACAAAAATACACAGGTTTCAGGTGCACAATTCCACAGCACACGATCTGTACTGTACACTGTTCTGTGTTCACTGCCCCTGGTCAAATCTCTTTCCATCAACACATACCCCCTGTACCCTCCTCTACCTCCCCCTCCCCCAGAAATCCCCACGCTGTTGTCCTTGTTCATGACTTTTTTGCATCCTCTTAGGGCTCACACAGCTCCTTATCTCTCTGCTTTCTGAGAGGCTTCAAACCACCCATCACTCTCAGGATTCCTAGTGGCCCATTTAACAGGTCGGTGCCCCCTCTTATGTGGGATAAAATATCTCTGGAAATGTCATCACTCGAGTGCCTAAAAGAAAAGATAATCAGTTCTTTTAAATACACCCAAAGTATGTGATGCATCAAATGAAAACAATAAAAAAAAATTCTCAGGTCTTATAGATTCAACCTATAATGATTAAAACTAACTTGACAACATAATTCTTCCCATTGATAAGTGCTGACAATTAAGTTTAATGTAAAATATGAGTTTTAAGTAGTTTCTCAATTAGATTTAAGCTTCCTGATGCTTTTATCTGTCTTTTGAGCATAACTTGTCTCCATTTACCAGGATTTAAAAGTGAAATGAGAAATGGCTTTCCAAAAGGACTCCTGAATGAAATTACTATTCATGAAAATTACTATGAAATGCCATTCTTGTTCTTATCCTATGGCTCCAACACCTGTGAAAGACCTACAGTTCTCACAGGCAGACACTCTGCAATAAATACTTTCTGTTACTAAAAATCGTTCCTCGAATCAAACCAAAGCTATTTTAGAGTAAAATGATTCCAAAGAAACCCAAGAGGGAAGCTTTGGAGCAATTCAGACCCCCGAAACGAACATAGTGCAAACAATGAATTTCTTACACCGATTCGTTGGTTGCCAATTTGATACTATCAGAATAAAAACTGAAGGAACATATCTGTACCACAGAACATCCAAGTAAGAACTACTGTGCTACATGACATACTATATATAACATACTAAGCTTCAGCTTAAGAATGAAATTGAGACTTCATGACAAAGAAAGTGATTGGATGTTTAAAGTCTCAAGTTCTTGAAATATCAGTAATAATTACACACCACGCATCCCCAGACTATGGACAAACATCATTCTGTAAGTAGCATTACGTTCTGTGGGTGAATTAAACCCGTTCTGCCATACTGCCTTCCGTGCACAGCTTCTTCTACTACTCATTCAAGTGCTTGTACGGGCGCAATCAATTCTTCCTGCAGATTAGAACGAAGATTGCCAGAGTAGAGTTGAGAGAGTTTTCTTGAAAAAAAAAATCAGTACGCATGTAATAAAAAGCGAAATAAGGTTTGTCTGTTGACGTGAATACATTTAGAAGCATAGAAAATGCTTCAGCCATAACACATTTCAAATAAAACCATAGATCTGTATTTTAAAATGCATCCTTTAAAAACAATATTAAGACAAAAAATGAAAATTGCTAAGGACATGTTCCACACTATACTGCTTTGTAACTATGACCAGCTAAAATTTTCTATTTGACTTTTATCAAAATCAAAACAGAACTATGGCTATGACGTTTCCAAAGTCTAATTTCTTTAGTGGTGTATTATTTTACTTTACGTAGAACTATTTATTAGGTAACTAGATTATTTCATAGGTAACCAGATTCGCAGAAGGGGGGCTTAAAAATGACCCATTTGTAAAAAGTATGCTAGCACAACAGAAGTAGCTGAAAATTTGGGCAGTTTTTGGTGGGATGTTGAGTGTGCCAACTGTAGTAAGGAAACAATAAAAGGGCACGTTTGACATAGTTTGGAGGATGAGTAAGGAAGAAAGGTCTGCACTGGAATGTCATTTGGGTCATCGTCAGGTCCAGTGTGCAGCGACGCAGTGCCGTCGTGGACAAACGAGCTATTACCACAACAGGCTCCGCGGTCAAAGAATATCACAAGCCCACTGTCTTCATGGCTAATACTGTGAATAAACATCCCACAGGCAGCCTGGGGGGACATGCCCCCAAATTACCATGCAGAGTGTAGGGACAGAACAGAACAGAGGATACAACCTTCTCAACTTAAGGGACAGCTCATAACATTTACCCCAATAGTGTGGACTTCAAGGCCCTCGTCACCTGACCCCAGCCTAAATCACCTGTCCTGTTAAACATGCTCTGTGGCCTCCGGTCCATTCTCATAAACTGTCACACTACATGTGGCCACAAACCTGCACCATCCCACTTAGTGCTGAGAACAATTGGAACAGTGTGAGCTCATCTATGTGAAATACACATGGAGACAACAGACCAGAGAGGATGCATACTAAATGAGAAAAAGTGGTCACTTTTCAGAGATACTCGGAGGTTTTTTTGCTAAACACTATTAAAAGAGCATTCATTTGTTTCCCTTGTGGGTAGAAAGCATTATTATTATTTGCGTGTCTTCCTCTGAATATAGAAATATGTTTTCCTTTCTGCCCACACATTCAGGCATTCCATGTTTTTCTAACAGAGTAAAATACGACATAAAGAACAAACAACTAAATTTTCTACTTTCAGTTTTTCATTTACCCGTGATCAGCTTTGTTATTGCTGACAGAACATCATACAGCAAGAACTCGATGTTTTTCTTAGTGCGGATTGTGGTGACGATGGCAGGGCTGGGGGTGGGGCAGAATCACTTCCTAATAGAAACGTTTTCTTTTGTTCTGTTTTGTTTTCATTTTTTGCCTGCTTTACTAAAAATTGAATCACATGTTCTAAGACACCTTCTGGCAGCAAAATTCTGTGATTCTAAGTTTATTTGTGTGTTCAGTCTCAGTTACCAATTTCATTTCAGACTTTGCATGTATTTGAATATTTCTACTTGTGGGTCTGTCTTTGATTCAACTTTTGTATAACTTTTGCCAAAACTGTAGTAAAATTGAGTTAGTTCAACTCTGAAAATGTGTTAAAAGTCAGCTAGTAAAATTGTCTGATACTTAATAGCATTAAGTTTATTGGTACAGAATTATATTAACTTGTCTTCTACTCTGAAATTTTCCTGTTCAACATTTTTTTTTCATTTCTCTAGAGAAACAGTTCCTTGAGATTGTGCTGCGTGACAGTTTTTAGAGTTGTACACCTTCATATTGTTCACTCGTTGACAATTTTATGAGAAAGTTCCTTTTTCACTGGAGCAGATGTGTAAAGCATCACCAGGGAAGATGTAGATGCTGTAGAGTCTATACCTTTTGGACAGAAATGTATCCACCCATAATGCATGTATTTATTTAGAATTCATAAAAGAAAATAAATGAATTTCCAAGGCACAGTTTAGCAATCTCCTCAAAGTCTCAGAGGACAGTCACTAGACTAAGAATGCAGAGGCGGGAGCATACTGTAAAATGGGCAGGCTTAAAGCAATCATTCTCTGGGCTCCGTGCCCCCTTCTCTCGCAGAGAAAGTAAGCAGCCACAAAGTGATGCTTCCTAATTTTAAGAATGTATTTGCCTTTCACATCCAAATGATATATTCTCATAAAAACCAATAAAAATCATTTCAAAATTGATTCATCTATTTTCATTCCTCCTAATGACAAGATATACATTAGGATATACATTCCACAAAGGCCGAAAACTATTGACCTCATGCTGCCTGGTAACCCTCAGGATGAGCACAGTACCTGGACACGGTTTGAATTAAAAAATAAATGAATGAATGAATGCAAAAAAATAAATGAATTATAGAATATTAGATCTAGAAGGGATCTTAAAGGTCAAAATACTCGTAAAATGTTTCAGGTAAATCACACAAATAAATGATGTTAAAGCCAGAATCCAAGCTGCGGTCTCTCAGTGCCTTTCCTTCCCTGCTGTGGTAATATTGCCTGCCTCTTATCATTTTTAATTCTAGCTCAGTCCTTGAGTATACATATAATAGACACATATGTTTGTGTTGAAAAACCTAATGCAGAGAAAAAGAATGTTGTATTATCTAGCTGAATTTTTTTAGTTTAATATTTGTTGAGTGGGTTTTGGGGGGATGATACAATGCAGTAACAAGAGGTAGCTTTTAAACTGAGACATAAAAAAATGAGAAAAAGGAAGAGTGGAAGTACATACAAATGGCTTGAGTCAGGAAAAAAAAGAAAAGATAAAGAAACAAGCTTGAGCATATAAGAAACTGAGAGATATTTGAACATCACAAGCCAAAGGAGAGAGAGAGATAAGAGGAGGTGCAGTGGACTGCAGTGAGATCCTATAGGACCTCATGGGAACAGTGAAGAGCCTGAATATTGTTCTGAGCAAATAAAGTTTAAATGCCCAACAGAGACAAGTGTATCAGACTATTTTCATATGATGCCCAGGACTGATGAGGACAAAGCAAAAATAAACTGAATATTCATTTTTTTAAATTAACGTGCAATTGTCATACACAAATTGGCTCTTCCTACACATTTTTTGTTGTGAATTTGTATTTCCTTTCTTGAAAACAATTTGCAACAGATATGAATATCAAGTGTGCATGCCCTCTGGTCCAACTGATTCTTTCTGAGAAAATTTTTCTAAGGGAATAATAAAATGTATGTCTATATTTGTGTGTATGTATGATGCATGTACATACGCATGTATAAGGCAGTTCATTACAACACTGTGGAAACAAACAAACCAATTAGCTGTCCAATAAGGAATTCATTACATATACTACAGAACATCCTTCCACAATCCAAGCGTCTCCCTCAAACTTGACCAGCCCACCCTTCAATTGCAGCTTTTTCTGCCACATATTATGAAACCAAAGATTTTCTCCTACATCTCTGCACCACTCCCATGATGCCATGGCCATGATTTGTGAGCTGCTGTCCACTGCCTGGAACTTCTCTTCCTGATCCTTCAATAGTAAACTGCTCTCTTCACTTCAGGTCCCTGAAGAAGGGTTGTTGAGGGCAGGGCATGATTCCCTTTACTGCTCCAGCCTTTTCTTCTTTAACCAACACACTGTACAGCATACCTGGCAGCGTGGGATAAAATGAACCACAGCTCAGAAGGAAACTTAGAGCTACACATAGTATGACATTTCCCTTAGCTCCAGGGGAGGAAGCAACCCAAATGCAAAAAACGAAGCCTGCTTGCATCCTTGCTCTAAGAAAGCCTGGCTAAATAGCTACAGGAGTCAGAGGCCAGGGAAATGAAATACTACAACATTCTCTCTAATTTCCAAATTCGAGTAAGCATGGATTTGAAAGGCAAATTGATTTCTAAGAACACCCCTATTACATATCATTTATACCTTCCAAATTAGAATGTAATTGAGCATATTGTTCTCAAATTACTATTTAATGCAAGTCTGTCTCAATTTCCCAAGGATGTCTTATACTTCTTTGTGTTGATGTGTGCACATAGATGCTAGAAAAATACTGGGACAATAGCAAATATTGTCTGTATTGAAGGATCAGCCTACAGACACAGTTCTCATTATACCCATAAGCAAATATAATACAAGAAACTTAAGAGTAAAATGAAAATTTCAGTGTAAGATGTTTCTATTTGCCACTAGAGACAAAGAATAAATGTACTTTCCTCTTCCTCTTACTGAGTAGCTAAATATTTATAGAATCTTCCCAGCCCTAACAGCCAGATGGCAATTACCTTCATCAGAAATACTAAGCAGTCATCATACCCAATATTTCATTTTGTCAGGTTTCATGGAAAGCAGATGTCCCTTTAGTGTGCATAGTCATTATCTTCTGGTAACGCTCTTTGTGGTACTAAGCAGCCCTTTTGTTAACTGAATGACTTTAAATAGATTTTTTTCATCACCTTTACCTTTGGTTTTTTATCTTTAAAATGAGGAGGGAGAACCAATCTCTGAGGTGTCTTTCAGCCATGACATACTGAGATTCTTCTTAATGAGGAGAGATTAATTGTCAGTGAAGAGAAGCTTCAGACCACGGATGAGACACAGAGGCCCCCACAAATGGCTATGGCTGCAAAAGCAGCCATATGGCTCACTTCTTTTCCAGGGAGGGAAAAAGGAGCACATAAAAACGGCTCTTTTAGACTAACGCCATTCAATCGCTTCTCAGCCTTTTGGCTAAGACCAAATGTAGACTAACGCCATTCAGTCTAGGTCTTCGTCATTATCAGAGAAAGGCAGCAATATATAAACTAGTCCTCCCAAAGTAAAACTCACAATTTTTCAAAATAATTTAAATCATTAAACTCTTGCATATGTTTTCAAATTAGTGTTTCTTCATTTTCTTCACATAAATACCCAGAAATGGAATTACTTGTTTGCTTGGTGGTTCTACTTTTAATTTTTTGCAGAAACCCCATAAACTTTTCCATAGTGGCTGCACTAATTTCATTCCCATCAACGATGCACAAGGATTTTCTTTTATCCACCTTCTCGCCAACATTTATTATTATATTGTCTTTTTTATAATAGCCATTGTGACAAGTGTGAGGTTGTATCTCATTATGGCTTTGATTTGCATATCCCTGATAATTAGTGATGTTGAACATCTTTTCATGTATCTGTTGGGTGTCTGTATGTCTTTTTTGGAAAAATGTCCATTCATGTTCTCTGCTCATTTTTTAAAAATTAAATTGTTTTGTTGTGTTTGAGATTGAGTTGTAGGAGTTCTTTATACATCTTGGATATTAACCCCTTATCAGTTACATCATTCACAAATATTTTCTCCCATCAGTAAGTTGACTCCTCATTTTCTTGTTTCCTTTACTGTGCAAAAGTCTGTAGCTGGATGTAGTCCCATTTGTTTATTTTGCTTGTATAGTCCTTGCCTGAGAAGACATATCCAAACACCATTGAGAAGGCCAGTGTCCAAGAGTTGACTACCTATATTTTCTTCCAGAATTTTTACCATTTCAGGTCTTACAGTTAAATCTTTAATCAATTTTGAGCTCATTTTGGTGTAAGAAAGTGGTCTAGTTTTATTCTCTTGTATGCAGCTGTCCAGTTTTCCCAACACCATTTATTGAACAGTCTGTCTTTTCCCCATTGTATATTCTTCCTCCTTTTGCATGTATTAATTGACCATATAATTGCGAGTTTATTTCTGGGCTCTCTATTCTGTGCCATTGATCTTTGTGTCTGTTTTTATGCCAGTGCCATGTTGTTTTAATTACTATAGCTTTTAGTATTTTTTTTCAGGGAGTGTGATATCTCTAGCTTTGTTCTTCATTCTCAATATTTCTGTGGCTAGTATATGCATTTTGAATCAGCTCTGCAGCTGACACTTATTTGCATAGCTTGGGAACCAGAATTTAAAAGCATATCCATAGAAATAACTTAAAAGTAAAAGAATAAGAAGTATCATTGTTAAATATGAACAAAAATTTTAAACATTTTAAATCTGAATAC
>VMDR010038234.1:0-10028 GCA_007922815.1 Macrotus californicus | reverse complement strand
TAATCAATACCAGAACAGAAAGCAATACAATTGAAAACAGATAAACAATAGGGAACAATTCCTGAAACCCGAAGCTGGTTCTTTGGCAAAAAAAAAACCCAACAGAATAGAATTAATAAGCCTCTAGGCAGAGCGACCAAGAAAAATAAAAAGAAAAGATATAAGTTACAGTTTTTAAAATTTTCTATATGTGCAAAATTATATCAAATGATAAGTTTCAAAAAGATACAGGACTGTTCTCTAAACATAAAAGGTGACTGTGCTAGGCACTTAGTAAGTGCTTCCTGGACCAAACTGCCCTGGGCGTCCTGTTAGCATGAAGCAGAGATTAAGGTCATAAATGGTTTGCTGTTTGCCAGCTTGGTTGCCTAAAAGGTTAAGTACTATTTGTGAATTCAAGTTTTGGCCTACACTTTAATTTGTAAAAGTCAGTGTTTAGATGATTTGAAATGATCATTTAAAAAAATATTTCATAAAATATTATAATTATATATTTGAATTTTGATTTTGACCTTTGTACCAATAAAACTGGTAATGAGTCCATGTAGGGAATCTTAAACATTAGTTGGGAGTCCACTTTAAGAAACAAGTTCTGGTGTATGGTTGGGAGCTTATTGCATTTGCTAAGCTTTGCGAAATACATCTTTGACTTGGGGTTGGATAGGCGTCCACCTCGGATGAATATCTAAGGAAAGTTAAATTCCAATTCTACTTTACTACCTGGGATTTACATAGCTACGCTGTAGTAAATACCACACTTTCACAGTATCTTTACGCATTGTAATTGTTTACGTGATCATCCTAGTTATGTCTGTATTCATTACTAGTTTACCCATCGAAGAAAGATGATTGTTTGTGAGGACTTCTGTTCCCAGTGCCTTCGAGGTCCTCCTGCGCAGAACAGGTGCAGGCAAACACAAACCCCTGGTCCTGCTTAGTGTGTTTCTGTGTTGAGTTTTACTGAGAGAAGCACGTGTTGTCTTAACCTTTTCCTACTGTGCCCAGCCATGAAGAATTCTTTGAAGCTGGTCTGAACGTGTTTTGTTCTCCCCCTGTGGGGTCCCTTTCTGTCACAACTTCTGATCTCCTATCCCTTTGGGGTTGCTCTTGTGTGCATTTTCCCCTTTCTCTATTCACTCGCAAGCTTTATCATTTCACTTTTGACTTTGGCTTTGTTCCTTCAAACTTTTTGCTTTCATTTGACAAGCCCTCTAGGGGTAAGAGCAAAAAAAAAAAAAAACACCAGGAAAGTAGTTACTGAAAATAGATGTTGAATTCCCAGTATTGCTCTGCTAGATTAATTAGTGTTAAGATTTTGGGGGATGACCAAAACCCCTGTGTTTTGAAAAGAAATTACCCGAGCTATATATAATACTGTTTTGCCCTCAAAACATTCGTTTCTACAATGGTAAGTGGAATTTTCCATACAGGACCTTATGCCTCTTCATCAAAGTTTGTGAGTTAGATTCACTCATCTGTAGTCAGCTCCGCTACACCCTCTGGCTAGACAAACAAGTTTTTTTGAGCCAGTGATAGTACCGGATTGATGGAAATCTGAAGGGTCATGTCAACCCAGCCTTAATGTGTTTCACTCTATTATTTTTACTAATACCAGCTTTATTGGGAGAGGGCGAAGTGCTTGGGAGGTCAAAGGCAGAGGCGAAGAAGGTTGTCAGTAAGAAGGTGAAAGACATAGTGAAATGCCCTTCCAACACTTTTTAGAATGTCCGACGTCACCTGAGACGCTAGATAAGTGGTTTTCAATATGTTTTGTACCACAGCCCACACTCAGCAGTGAGAACACACACACCCCCACAGGCAGACACATGAAACGCAATCTCACAGAACGGTATCTTTCCCTGTGCCTGACCAGTGCTGATGTTTTGTCTTCTCTGTCCTTTGACATGCTGGTTGTAAGTGACCAGATGGATTTCCTAGCCCTCTAGGATGTGGCATGCTCCAGTTTGCATGACGCTGCTGCTGAGATCAGGACTATTTATGCATTTCTGTGCATAAATTCTCACATTTCTTATTTTCTCATAAACTTCTTTATTGTCTTCTTTTTCTCATCTCAAGCAGTGGCTAGTACTGTTTGTCAAATGAATCATGACTTCTTGTGACCCAGTTAAAGGCTTGGGGATGTAAATCAAGGGGAAATTGAAACTCTGAAAGCCCAGGGCTTAAATGTCAGAAAAGTGAACTCACAGACTAGACCTTTCGGGAACAAATGGGGGATTATGTGACAATGAAGAGGAAGGGTGAAAAAACTGTTAATCAAAGGCAGAATCTGAGAGTTTAATATAAGCAAAGGCTGCATTCTGTTCAGTAAAGTGTATGAGTTTACAGAAAATAAATATTTAGATTTCATCTACTATAGGTACATTGTACAGAAGGAGCTATTGGCAGCCCGTCCATCAGTAAGAGAGTAATGAACTCTAAGAATTTAATTGAATCTACCCTGGAACAACAGTAGATGCTATTAAAGGTTAATGTCACTCCTGAGGAATAGTCTCACCCCCACCCCAATCAAAAAAGCCAGGCAACTCTCTTTTACATAACAGAGGGACTGCTGACTCTCTCTGGGGAGGCCTCAGCACCTTGCCTTCTGGAAAAAGAGCTATCTTTTACTCCTGGCAAAGACGCCTAAGCCAAGTGGTTATCCACTGTGGGTGGCACATAGAATCACAGGTGAGCTTTTTAAAAATACTGATCCAGATGAGTCACCAGAAGGAGTATATCTTAAAGCAAAAGAAACAAAGTGCTTGCAGAGCAGTGGTGAAAGCGAATGATGAAGTGGAAATCTGAACTGAGGACCCACAATACTGACTGTTGGACTTGGCCCTTGTCCTCAGCCCATTCTGCCCAGCTGTTCTGAGAAACTGGGGAGGCAGAGAGTGTTAGGACTTTATAGCTGCCGTCCTGGGGATCCCACCCTTCATACTCGAAGTGCGTTCCATACACCAACCGTGTCAGCATCCCCTGGGCACTCCTTTCGAAGGGGGGGAACCAGTCAATGGCAGGAGCCCTGGATGTTGCCGAGGGAACAGAGGGAGGACTACTTTCTCTAAGGATATATTTCAGAACAGAAAGACTCAGGAAAGGGGCAGACTCTTCCCGGCCTTTGACTCTTCCCGGCATAACTGAGGGTAAAGGGAAATTATCCAAAATTTGGCTTTCTCAGATAAAACTCCGTATAAACGTGGCTGATAATGAAATGTCTAGATCACATAAAATGAAAAGTCAAGGGTTATTGGTTTCCTGTAATACAATGCAGGCTTCCTAAGGTCAGGGGATTTTGTCTGTTTTATTCACAGCTACATCGGCAATACCCATGTCATCTTCGTATCTTCATTCCCTTCACAAGCGCACAGACACACTCTCACATACATGCACACAGGCAAACCATATGCCGGGTTGAATAGGAGAGGCTATGTTGCAGGAACACACAGCACTCCCTGCCTTCTCCTGCACACACAAGTTCAATGTGATTCAGCAGAGGAACTCTGCTCACGGTCGTTACCCAGAGGCCCAGGCCGATGGGAGCTGCATGTCAACGTGGGCTTCCCAGGCACCATGGCAGAGAAAAACCAGCTTTCAAAGCCTTCACCTGAAAATGGCGTAACACTTGTACTCACATTTCTTTGGACAAAGCAAGTCACATGGTCACACCAAGCCTCAGAGAGGGCAGGGAAATGGAACTGTACCACATATCCAGAAGGATTAGAAGGACAAATATTTGGTGAATCACACTAATGACTATAAGTACTAAACAGAACACATGACTCGGGTTCTACAGAAACACAGATGGGAGAACAATTTTCTCATTTAAGGTTAACAAAGACAACCTTCAAACACTTTCAAATGTGGACCTGTTCAAAAAAAATGGAATTGTTTTTTTTACATCTCAGTATCAGGAGCAGGTCATATGTTTTTCTGTTCTTTTTCTAATTTTATTCCTACCTGCATGGAATGTTCCTCTTCTCCATTTCTTCAGGCATTTGATGGATTCTTGTGATATAATCATAGGAATGTGGGCTGGATCTTATGATGTTGGGTAGATTCATAGCTGATGAATGATTTGAAGTTGTTTGCATTATCTCTAGTAGTGTGCTAAAACTGTGTCTCTTCTTTAACAGTTTTTATCATGGATCTGGGTGAAGATATATCGATGTACCATTTTTTCAGATGACATGAAATTGGGAGGGGCTAAATTTCATGTGGACTGAAAAAAATCAGAATCCAGAATGTTATATAAGAAAGATTGGAAAAACCACAGGATAAACTTAACAGTAGGCAAATGAAATCCCTACTTTCAGGGAAAGAAAATGACAATTACATAAATATTTTGTATATTTACATCTCATTTTATTCCAATGCAGATGTAGGGTGACCTTCAAGATGTATGGAATAAAGTAAGGTGACAAATTAAAAGTAGATGAGACAGAATAAAAAAAAATTGGGGCAAAGAAAGAGGCAAGAAAGGAAGTAAAAATTACCTATCACGATGATGTATGTAGGATGGGAAAGTGCATAAAAATAAGATCGATAGAGTGTTTGGGGTGACAGTGGACAAAACAGAGTTCAACATGGCCCAGGAGGGAGTCAGGCCAGGGATGGCAAGAAGGAGGCAGCTTAGGATTCAGTTCTGATAAGTGGATTCTTGCAGCAGTATGGTAAGAGGGGCTCTGAGCCTGGATCTAGCAGGGACCGATTTTGTCAGATAGCAGCCATTAGTGGAGATTGGAAGGGGTGGCATTTGTCCTGGATATATGACAGCTCCTGGCCAAATTCCTCCAGTTGGCACAGTCAGAAAGCAGCTGTCAAAGCAAAATGGTCAAGAGTGAGGAACTGAGCTATTAGGGCTTAGTTTAAGTGGCAGGTACAGCAGCAGCGTCCTTCAACAGCCACGCCAGCCCTCTCCTACTGCATGGAACCCCCTTTACAGGACCTGCAGCCTACCTCATGGGTCTAGAGGGAGTTGTGTGGATACTAGAATGAATTGGAAAGGTTTGGCTTAGAAAGGCAGACACTATCATGCGAATCTTCCACTTTGGAATTTCCTGCACTGCCAGACAACCCTTATGTTGCCTTGCGCTCCCATTCTCCACTCTGGAGCCTCTAGTTCCCCATCAGTGCGAACACAGTCTCTGTTCAAGCCAGAGTGGAGGAGGGTCTCCTCTGAAAATTGCTAAGTCCAAGCTGCCCTCTTTCTACCGCCAGCTGTCACCCCAGGAGTTCAAAAGAGGGAGATATTTCCTGAACTGTGAGTTCTGAGGTTACTTTAACCAAGTTCTGGGAAGGTGGTTTTCTTCCCAAATGTGGAACTTGAGGAGAGATTTAAATGGAGCAGATAGCATGGGATGAAGGTGTACCAATTAGCTTTTGCTACATAAGATGTCACCAAAATCTGGTGTCTTAAAACTACAAACATTTCTTATTTCTCATGGTTCTGTGGGCTGGATTCCCATTGCTCCTGGTCTTGCAATGCTCGGCTGATCTTGGCGGTTGACTGGTGACTCGACTGTGGCTGAGGGTCCGGGATGGACTCCCTCACATGTCTGGTTGTGCGCTTCATCTCATTGGTGTGAGACTTGGCCGTGCACGATTGCCAGGAGCAGCAGGAGAGGGTCTTTGTGACTTGGGCCGAAGCAAGTCACAATGGCTAACCCCAAATTCAGAGTGAAAATAGAGACTTCACCACTCAATTCACGGGGGAAGTATTGACTCCATCACGCCCACAGAGGTGGGGCTACAAAGTCACGTAGCAAAGAAGCATTTGTATAGAAATGGGCGGGGGTGACTTTGTGCCCATTTTTGCAATCTGCCGCAGAACGGAACACCTGCTTATCAGCACTGAACAGCCAAATCAATCCTTGTGAATCGTCCAAGTATTTTAAAGTTGGAACTGAAATCCTACTTTCCCATTGAAACACTTTCAAAGATGTTAAGGTCCCTTATGGAAGCTTTATTTCTGGAAAGAACACCGCCTAATGGCAGTCATGTTGGAAATTAGTTTCTGAGCATTCAACTTACAAAAGACCTTTAAAAATACAATCCATTTGCAATTTGGGACCTGCCTGTCTTGCTGGCTGAAATAAGCTTGCAGAAATGAGCTAGTGCTTTTCTTTTTTTAAAAAAAATCATTCTGTACTTTGACAGTAAGCATTCCTTTCAGAGGTGGATACAGATGATAACCTCCTGATTTGAGTTTGAAGTTTGCACTACTTCATTTTTGGCTGGTTATAGTCAGAACTATTTTCATTGGAGAGCCAAATGATTATTTGTACTTCCCTTGGATCATTCTTTATATACCATTAGCAATGACATGTGAAGCACGAGGGACTGAATATTTACATCCAAAATTGTGAAGAGAATATTCTCCCTCTGGCAGATAACAATTGCTCAGGGCTGTAAGGCTCAGTAGTAAAGAACCATATGTCATTTCTGGATTGTAAGTTGCCACAGCAATGGCTTTCGAGCGGCTGAAGTTTTAAATCCCCTGGTTCTCACTCTGTGTCTGAGTGTGGCTGGGGTTAGTTAGGTACTGCCTGTTAAAGAATCCTGGAAGATGATGAAGAAATATCGCTTTGTTTTTCCCTAATGACTAGCCCCTTAGAGCTGTTCTTGTAAATGGAGCACTGTTATAACCAGAGCAGTAACCCATAGCATGGCCTGACTCAGGGTTCAGTGCAAAAAGTACTTCTTAGGCATTTAGGGGTATTCCTGGTTTCAGATTATCCTGGTAATCTATGGAGCAAAGGGCATGTTTCTTGGTCTCAGTCAGTTTATATACTAATCAGGGTGTAAGAGAGGAGCATATGGTACATAATTGTAACTGCAGACAGAATGTGCTGAGTCCTAAGAAGAATAAAAAGAAGGGGATATGAAGTTCAAGGGGCAAAAGGAAAAAATATTATTCAGCTTATATTCGTAGAGTTTATCACATGGCATTTAATCTTTGATTTCCTTGTCCCTTTGAAGACAGAGCTGAGGGTCTCTGGGTTTCATCATCCCCAGTGCCTCCTACCCGGTAGAATGGATGTGGGTGAACGCTTGCAAAATGAATAAGTGAAAGAATGCATTGATTCACTCTGCAGGAGGAAGAAAAGTTTTGTGGACGTGGTGAACTTTGCGTGTGCTTAGAAGGATTGACAGGTGCCACTGGGTTTTGGGGAGAAAGCATTTGCAGTGGAGGACACAGGCTGAGCAAAGATTTGGATCCCGGAAAGTACGGGACACTTAGGAGGAAAGCGTAATGTAGTCTGGCTGCAGTGTGGGGGACACACTTGGGTTCTGCGGTTCCTAAGGTAAAGCTGAGGTGTGCCTCAAGCCGTGGGAGGGCCTCTATGCCCCGCTCCTCCCTTCCTTCAGGGATGAACTTCAACCCATCCATTCTATGCTTGATTTCAACGGCAGATTTAGGCAGAGTGAGGTGGAGCAGCGACAGGATGACGAGCCAGCAGTGATGTTAATGGTACCTGAGTGCTCAAACAGTGACCGCCATCATTGTAATAATAATAATAATGACAATAATGGTTTAAAACTCATGAGCTCACCGTGGTTGTCAGGCCCTGTGCTGACTACTTAATATGATCATATCGTTTATCCTTCCAACAGCCCTAACTGTTGTATTGACAAAGAAGGCAACACACTCTACATGGAGATAAATGGATATATAAAGTAGTCGCATTAAAAAAAGCCTAATTCTATCTTTCCTTTATGGCCCCTAATAACTTAAATATATTAATCTCCATTATGAAATTCATATTGATTTCATGTGCTGCTTTTTATGGTAGATGAGAGGCAGTTCAGCATTGTGATAGAGGACCTGGACTCTGTCCGTAGTTATACCACCTACATTAAAATTCTTGTTCTGGCACTTTCTGTTTGCTGTGACTGGGCAAGAAATTTATCCTCTCTGTGCCTTAGTTTCCTAATCTATAAAATATGAATGATAATTATAGAACCTACTTCACAGTTTTGTTATGATAAATAAATGAATTGTTATTTGGAAAAGGCTTAAGGAACACCTTATAATTATAACTGTTGCAATCTTCATCTTACTGATGGGAAACCAAGGCACAGAAAGGTTAAGAAACTTGCTCAACATCACACAGTTAGCTGCAAGCAGTGGGACCCAGCATCCTGACGCAGGCTCCTGGCAGCGAGCCATGAAGGGGCCAGCTCTCTTGTCGGCCTTTCCCGCACTAATTGCACTTCCATGGTTGTATTCTTGGTGTAGTCTCGTCAGACTGACCCAGGCAAACTTAAGCAAACTTCTTATTTCTTTTTGTTGGAAGAGTATTAAAGCCTACTGCTACTACTAGAAAGGTCACCAACGTCTGATCAACAGAGTTCTGCTGAGCACCTTCTCTGCACAAGGTACAGAAGTCAGGGATTCAGAGAGGTACATGGCAGCACTCCTTAGCTCAAAGAGCTTACAACCAATTAGAAATGGACAGAAGAAATGTATTCATGAGAAAATCCCAGCATAAGGCATATTTTACTGCTGTTTGACACTTACCATTGTCAAAGAGGAAGCCGTCCCTATTTCATGGTGGGCTGAGGTGACTGGGAATAGAGACTCGGAGGAGATAGGAGTTTTCTTAAGCCCTGGGAGATTCAGCTAAGAAGAGAGAATTATGTACCTGGGCGCAGGTGGATGCGAGAGAGTAGTGGGCACGTGTACTACATGGTGTTACAAAAGGACATGTTGAAGAGACCTGGAGGAGAAGTGAGTAGATGGGCAGATTGGGACGAGGGACCAAACCAGAAGAATGGAGGGTGGGCTGAGGACAGACTATGTAGTCTTGAAATGAGCCATGGAACCGAGACTGTGACTTTACGTCTCAAATGACCTCCACTGCTCCATCTGGCACTTCAGAGCCCAGGTACTCTAACGTTTCAACCTTGCCTTTTTCCCAAGTGGATATAATTTTTATATAGGTTCATTGAACCAGGAACTCCATAACGTTTGGGGCAAAAGCACCTCTGTTTTTTTATCTCCCCAATGTACATGACCAAGGTGTTCTATCAATCTAAAATAAAAAGTTTCTTTCATAGGTGTATTTGGGCCAGTGATCTTCTCAAGAAGAAAAGGAAAGGACTCAACCCTAGTAGAATATCCTCTAATTATTATCCCACTATTTTGATCTTAGGCTTTGGAGTAGATGGTTTTCCTTTTGGTCATTTATTGATTTCCTCTTTGGAAGTTTTTTGTTCCCATATATCATTACTTTGCATGCATCTTACTAGATATCTGTACTTGATTGCTGTTATAAATTTTACCTTCTTCCCACATAGGGTTCAAGTCATTGTTTGAATTAAAACCTATGAGTAAGTAATAAATAATTACATTATTGATCTCTTCCAGATATCTTTGCTGGATATGAAACTGCCATTTCCTACACCTATCATATTTGTAGACTCAAAAATTAGCTCTAGCTTTCCTGAGGTTGCATTAATTTTTTGTTGTTGCCATGACATTCCCTAGTCTGCTTTTCCAAGATGCCTTTCCTATAATTTAATGAAAAGGGACACAAGTAGAATGGAGGGAAGACATTGCAGAACAGCCATCGGGGAGGGTAAGAAAGATGCCTTTACATAACGACTTCAAAAGCTTAACTTTTTCAAGTGCAACCGTACTTACAAAAGTATGTTTGTTTTTGCTGCTTAAAAATGTAGGATAAGGTTTCTATTTGAAATGATTTTTGAAGTTATAAAATAATTACATATGTCTTTATATTAAGTCGGCTTAAAACTTTATCACACCGGGTAAATCTGGTTAGCAAATGAGCTTGTGACGCCTCTATTTTCTGGATTCTTCCAGATGTAAGTAGAACATAGGACTTGGCAACTGATTTGCTTATGCAGCTGAAATAATGTCAGTAGGAGCCTCTATACCTGGTTTTAATGTCTGTAAAACCAGAGGACTTGTAAAGAGGTTTGTGAGTAAAAATGTCCCAGTTCCTTCTTTATTCCCTCCCTTCCCTTCCCTTCCCTTCCCTTCCCTTCCCTTCCCTTCCCTT
>VMDR010038233.1:0-10036 GCA_007922815.1 Macrotus californicus | reverse complement strand
CTCCTTAGATAAAATTTTTCGGTGGTCATAAGAATCTCTAGCTAGTAAAGAAGGGAACTATGAAATTGTTTATAATAATTATTGTAAGCAAAAGCAGATGATAATTTTTAAGCCCTTAGGATTACTGTTGGGAACCATCCTGCCTGGTTTCAGGAGCTGTAACCCCACCAGCAACACCTTTTTCCTCTGGCAATGTAGAGTTGGAAATACACTAAAGGATACCCTTGCTCCCTGCCATGGCGGAGTTCCGAACAGTGGTAAGGGGTGAAAATGCCCTGCAGACAGTGCTTGTCAGCGGTCCTCAGTCGAATTCCCTGGTCACTTGTGTTTTTGTTACTGCCAGTACGACCTTTTTTTTTTTAAGTGTACAGTGATAATGTATGTAGTAAATGTTTCTTTTTGTGACGTTGACTTTTACTGCCTTCAGAGTATTGTGTTTTCTTTTAGGTGCCCTAGGGCCGTTTTAGAGTCTGTTTGGTTGGATATGAGAAAAAAATCGAGAACTTTCTTGGGGAAGACTCCTCACTAATCAATAAATTATGCTGAATGCAAATTTAATTTGTAAAATGGGTCTTAGCAAATTTTGTGTTATTAAAAGTAAACCTTCAGTATTTCAAATTGCAAGTGACCACAAAGATGTGAAATTTGAGCTACTGTATTTGAATAGATACTTGAGTTTGTCCAAACTGTTCTTCAGCGGGAAAGGCAGAAGTGATGAGAAATGTGCAGATGATGTCTCCATCATGCTCCCATGCTGGCTAGGAGCATCCTGTAATTTTCCTTCTCTTTGTCAGAACCAAGGTTGCTCATTCTTGGTGCCCACGTGAATACTATTTATTTGTAAACATTTCAAGGGCCAGGGATTTGTTCTTCACTCCTAGTCCCGTTCAGGTTTTGTTGCATACCCCTTTCCTGATGTCATCTGTCTGTTTATAGTTATGATTTTAAGTATTAAGGTTTCTTCCTCTGCCGCTCAGTACACAGTAAGCCCTGTGAGAGCAAAGACTGTGCATGTTTTTACTTGTCTGTGTGTCTTGAGCACTTATCACTCTCCCTGAACAAAGAAGGTAATTAGTGAATATTTGCTGAGTGATTAAGGGTTTTATTTGTCTTTGTTTCCAGATGTACTTAGCATAGCATTTGATGTAGTTAGTGTTCAGTAAAGGTTTCCTGAGACACTGAAAAAAATCTGTATAGTGGTACACACATAGAGTCCCTTGACAGTATTTGCAGATTTTATAAATGTCCAAAGATTATACATGATCTTATTTTAGATGCTTCGTTATTATGATTTTAAACCTACATCTGATGTAATAATACCTATAATTTATTGATTTTTTTATCATGTGCTAAGCAGTTAACATAGTGTGAGCCAGTCTAACTTCAAAATAATTCAGTTAGGCTTTAGTATTCCCATTTTAGAGGTGAGGAAACAAACTCAAAGTTAAGCGATTTATCTGAGGTCATAAAGCCAGTTAAGTGGAGAATTTGGGATTTAGCCCGGGTTGCATACTCTAACCTGTCATGTCAGCTGCCACATAATTCCCAGTGATGGCCCAAGACAGAAAGCTCCCAGGTGACACATCAAAGATAAGCAAGTTCTATGTCAGTGGCGGGAAAGTGTCAGGTAATAAAAATGGGTAAAAATAAAATTTCTTTGTGTCAAACAAGTAAATAGTATATGTGACTTAATAATGTGGTTATAAAAGCAAGCTCCAGGCTGCTTGCTCTTATGCTTATAACTTAGGTTGGATGCTTGGGTTAGTCTGAGTTTGACTTGCAACTTTTTTTTGTTTCTGCTTCTTGTAGGTTTAAGTGGCCGCTTCTTTGTCACCACACTTCCAACATTTTTTCAGTAAGTTTAAATAATTTTCTGGTCTGGTAAATATTAAAAACCAGTCTGCGTATACCAGGAATTCTAAATTGTTTTCCACAGCCATCACACATTCAGCTACACATTCACTTCACATTCGAAGGCCCGCTCATCAGGAGGGATGTCTGTTAGAGGAGAGGGTTGCCCAGAGTGCTTCAGGGAAAGGAACCTAATTTTGGGCAGCAAAGTTGGGGGAGGGGGTCAATGAAGACTTTTCCAATGACATAAAAGGTGGGATGATTCCTAATAGATGAGTAGAAATTGGTTAAGTAGACAAGGGAGACAAGGCCTTTCCAGAGAGAGGAGATATCATAGAAAAGCCCTGCAGAAAATGAGCTACCTTATGAGAACTGTAACTGGTTCTGTATGGCTGGCCCAAAGGTGGGGTCATCCTGGGTAATGAGGGTAGAAGGCTCAGGTAGGGAGGGGGAACGAGCAGGAAGAGATGGGTTCTGGAGATGCCTAGGAGGTGGGATCACTGGGGCTTGGTGACTGATTAACCATAAAGAAGGAGAAGTCTGTGATGACAGCCAATAAGCCATGTGTAACTAGTAAAAGCTACTAGAATAAAATGAAGTTTGGAAGATAGAGGCCAGAAGTAGGAGCAGATAGTGTGAAGTGTCTGTTAACTTCAGATAGAGATGTTTAGGTGATAGTGAGGATCTGAAGCTCAGAAGAAGGATTTAGACTGGAGACGCATACTGGGAATTTCCAAGCATTGAGATGGATAAGAGTTGAAATATAGTTAGAAAGAAAACATGCAGTGGGACTAGAAGTAGGCCATGGGTAGAACTTGGGGTTGACCGAGCTTAGGACAGGAAGTGAGGAACTGGGAAGGGATGGTCAGAGTAGGAGAAAGAAGTCCAGAGAGCTCATAGAAGCCAACAGAGAAGAGGGAGGGAGGGGTGGTTAGTAGTGGGCAGTGCCAGTGACAGACAAAAGAAAAATGGCGGAGAAGTGCTGCATGGATGTGGCACTTCGGAGTCATTGGAAACCTCCCCTGTGAGCAGTTTCTGTGGAAGCAGGACCCCAAGTTGCATGAGTTGTGAATGAGTAATGTCAGAGGAGAAAATGGCAAGTGTAGACTCTTCCCTCAGGAAGCTTGACTGAGGAGCAAGCTGAAGTGAGGGAAGACAGGAGTATGTGAAAACAGGAGGTGTTTTGTTAATTTCCAGGGGACATAAATTTTTTAAAACTTAGTAACAACTGCTGTTTTGCTGTTGTAAGAGAAAAATTAGAATACTTGGTAGCAAAAATAATAAAAAGTTACTTGGCAAGAACTTTGCTTATAATCACAAATTTTTCAGTGATAAAATAGAATGTTTAATGCTTTCAGTTTTGGAATTTCTGATATGTGATAGATTAATATTTACACATGCTTTCTGATGTATGCCTAAGTATAATTTTTCCTTCATTTGAGCCAAGATAAAATTCAGAGTGTAGTTTGCATGGTAAAACCAATAATTATTTTGATTTTTATTATCTGTAACATTTGTTATTTTAATGGGCTTATTTTCTTTTTTTCTTTTTAATTTATAGTGCAAAGGATGGAATATTCCGTCGCTACCGTGGCCCAGGAATCTATGAAGACCTGCAAAATTATATCTTACAGAAGAAATGGCAATCAGTTGAGCCTCTGACTGGCTGGAAATCCCCTGCTTCTTTAACGTAAATTGTAATTTTTTTTAATGAGGTGTTATTAATAAAACAGGCAGTATCAAGTGATCAGTTCAGGGACCTTGAAAGTCTACATTTTTCTTCGTATTCACTTCTGGTTGCCCAGACTGCACGTGACCGTGGTTAGACCATGTTGTGTTTCTGGTTTTATGACCCACACGTGTGTCAGCTAGTTGTTACTGTATTAGAAGTAGTATCCAGATGCAAGTGGGTTACAGAAAGCCTCCCCCGAACTTCTGCACTAAGCCATGCCAACTGTTTTCCCTTTACAAAATACGGTATTAAACACATTTCCCAATTTATCATTCTTTCTTCCTTTTAAGTGATCGATAAGATATGGGAGTGACTCTTTCTTGAATTATAGTTTATGAAGCAATTGCCATTGTATCATGTGGAAAATAAAGCCTATGGTGTCTTTGGCTGCTTGGCAGAATACTGTTGGGTGACTTATGGCCATAATGGCCAGCTGCATAATAATTGACGAGGTAGTTAAGGCCAAACCATAATAACTTTTTCCATGCTTGGTTTTCACTCTGAATGAGTTGTCATAGTTGTAATTAATTTGGTTAGTATATACAAGGGTAAGGAATATCCCTCCTGAAAAAGGATCAAATTATGCAATAATTCAGGAATAAATCATCTAGTAGCATTTATATAATACTCAGGAAATACATAGCTTAGTCTAAAAGCTTTTCATTATACAAATAGTTGAGTGATGATTTTATGCCATAAAAAATGGCATTGTTCTAGATGCTAGATAATTCAAAAGTGAACAAGGCAGACGTGGTCCCTCTGCTCTCAGGTAACTTAAAGTAAAGCAGATTAAGAAAAAAACTAGGGATTTAAAGAATCGTAGGCTGTTTAAAAAACACCAAATATACAAAAACGTTTCCTAAGACAAGGAATCACTGTGGGCATGGATCTCCACTGGATGAGGGGCTAGGAGAGGTCACTCTGGAGGGAGGACTCAGGATAGAACAACCCTGTCAGGTGAAGAGCAGGGGGGGAATATTTCCAGGAACGTGGATGACGTGTATAGGCCAAAACATGCAGAGAGCTCGGTGTGTTGAGCAGAAAGGTAGTTGGGGTCAAGACAGTGAATGGTATATAAGGTGGAAGAGAGAGGCAGGCAGAAGCCGGATCGTACAAGCGAGGAACTTGGATGTTATCAGTGCAAGCAATGACAATGTGGCTCTTAGAAGAAGAGAGGGGAGGGGGGGCAAGGGCAGATGAGGCAGACCGTGAGAAAGCTGTCACAATGCCGAGTCTGGGGACAATGCTAGTGCACACTGGAGGCAACAGTGGGGTGGAGAGAGTGGGTGGTTTTAATGCATGTTTTGCAGGGAGACCTAACTAAGGCGAAGGAGAGGGAAGGCTCACAAAAAGATCTTTGGGGTTTCTGGTTCAAGTGCTTGGTGGGTCCTCGTACCAGTTACTGATTCGACCAGGAAAGAACAAGGTCAGTGTTAAACACGTTAAGTTGGAGATGCAGACTTCTTTGTACACTTGTCAGCTTGGTTGCATGGAGATGGGTCTCCATGGAGAATTGAGGAACACAAACACAGAACATGTTGATGGCGTTTGAAGCCTTGGAAGGGAGGAGATCACCTAGAGAGAGAGAGAGAGAGAAAACTGCTCGGGACCTAGACACAAGACACCCCAAAATTAGGAATTTGGGTAGAGAAGGAGTCAGCAAAAGAAGTCAGGAAACTGAAAATGGGTACCATGAGTCAGGAGGACAAGCAGGAGTAGGTGATTTCCTAGAAGCCAAGTAAATTAGGGTGCTCCAGAATGAAGAGTAGTTACTGTGTCCCATGTTACCAAGAGGTGAAAGAACATCAAGTGTGAGACGCGGACGGTGAATGAAGTAATGCAAGGTCATTGTGGCTTTGACAAGCGGTGATACTGTAGTGGTGAGGACGGAAGCAGATTTGAATTGGTTAAAGATAAGATAAGGAAGAAGAAACAGCAAGTGTGGACTACCCCTTGGAGAAGTTTGTGAAGCTGGAGGGCCATGTGAGGCCCATGAGGCTGTTTAAAAAGTGAGCAAGGGTAGAACATGTGTTCCTGCCAGTGAAAATGATCCAACAGAAAGGAAGAAATTGCTAATGCAGGCAGAGGGGTTGACAAAAAGAACCCAGTCATTAATGAGCCAAAGGGGTGAGGTCCAAGGCACAAGTGGGAGAATTAGACTGTGGGAGGGCAGATAGGCTTTCTGTGTGGGAACAGGAGAAGGGGGTGCAGGTGTGCACCAGGCTCAGATTTGGTGGTGGGGAGATAAGAGAGATCACATGCTGGCTTCTGATTTCACAGTGACACCTGAGGAGTGTTAGCTGAGAATGCATGGGGAGAGGCGGGTGTGTGAGGGTGTGTGAGGGTGTGTGAGGGTGTGTGAGGGTGTGAAGAGGGTGTGAAGAGGGAAAAGCACGTGAGCCTGAAAAGTGCCTGTATGAGTGCTGGAGTGCTCACTGAGGTTTGTGATTATGAAGGGAGAACCATCAGCTGGTCCCCTGATTTTTCCCCAGAGACACACAGCTACCCACGTTTGGGGGTGTTGCCAGGTATGTACGATGGAGGAAGAGAGGGCCAGGGGATGTGACTATTTACAGCAGTGGCCGAAATGATGGCGGGGAGTTGAAGCTCTGTATGAACACGAGTGAATCCGGGAGAGGGGACAGTGCATTGCAGAAAGTGGAAGGCGGATCCTTGTGACCTGTTTCTACATAGTGTGCGTCACCAATGGTTCTCTTTTTCAGGATGTCCGGAATGGCTGGGCTTTTCACCATCTCTGGCAAGATATGGGTAGGTCATCGTAAATACGCCGGTTTTGATTATCTTTGCAGAGGGTTTTTTAAGAGCAAGAATGTAACTTGTAAATGAAAATAAACATTGTAAATACTTTCAGAATTTCACTTCTTAAGCCACACAACTACTCTCACAAGGGATCCCCAGTGAAAATGTCTCTGTTTAGAAAGGCATAAATTAAACAGGGCCAGTAACTGCTGTGTCAAAGTTATATTTTTGTAGATCAGTGATGAATCTCTATCAAAGCTGAATCAGGCTTACGTGGTTTTACTTCATTTTATATTCCCGTTGTCATAATCTCTCTCCAGATCAAAGATTATCTAAGCCTGAAAGTGTTCTCTGTGTCAGGGATCAGCAAACTATAGCTAGAGGGCTGGCCACCTGTTTTCATAAATAAAGTTTTGTTGGAACACAGCCTTGTTCATTCATCACCTATTGTCTCTGATTGTCTTCATTCGACAATGGTGAAGTTGAGTAGTTGTGACAGACCATGTGGCCCCAAGCCTACAGTACTTACTCGGGCCCGTCAAGAAAAAGTTGGGACACCCCTGCTATATGAGTCATTTCAGTGAATTTGAACTGTTATTTAGGTTTAAAGTTTGGACAAGTATATAACCTTGAAAGTCACAAAACCTTGTTCTCCCTTTTGTGTGTAAAGTGGGCTAAATCTGGCCAGATTTAACACTGTTGCTGTGGAATTAAATATATATCCTTCAAGTGTTCCAAATCTGCAGAAATGAGTCCCTGTGTTTGTCTTTTCTAAGGTATGATTATAGGTCAGGGTGTCATATTTGGAACTTAGTGTTCAAGGAGCTCATGAATACTCCTTGACTGTCTTATGCACATTGAGACACAAGGATGTTGAGGGAAACTGAAGAATAACGCTTTGTGTCCCGGTTTTTTAGTTGTATTTTATTTTCTGGGTTGCGAGATAGAACGCCAACCTCAGGATTATTTTTTTTTAACAACTGAAGCTAAATTGGTCACTTGGATGCAGTAGTTTCTGGTCAAAATTTGTTAGCTGGTTTTCGTTTTTTATTTTTGTAATTGTGTTATATTAAACAATAACTGGCATTTTTCCTCTCCAGGGAGTATGAGTTTCATATGATTTCCTTCTGCTGTTTTCTTAATATTGATGAGAAGTTTATTCACGGGCTGAGATTTATGAATTTCCAACTGGGAATTGAGAGTAGGGGATTCTGTGTTTTGTAGTGTGTTGATACTAAAGGTCAACAGGGTCCCACGTATATCCTGGTAGCCACCTGAGAGCCTTAGCCTTGTAATGTCCAATTTATGTCAGCAATCACCGAGACAGGGTCTTCGCATAGGACCTATGATAAGTGAGGCCAAGAGATGAATTCGTTCCATGGGTTAATGAGCGCTTTAGGTAGAAGTTAGCCATGGCTTTCACACATTGTTAAAGTGTTGCATGTTCATAGTAATCAGAGAAATACTTGCCCTGATCACATATAACTTGGCATTTAGTACTTGGAAAAGCAAGAGATTAAGCAAGAAGTTAAAGTTTTTATTAGATCGCACAAATGATTACAACGTGCATTGTCACATCAAGGCCAGGAAACGTTTTATCATTATGTGTGTGCAGTGCCCAGCCACAGACAGCACGGGTGGATCTGTGTGGATGTGCTGGGCTGCAGAGAAAGGCCATTTAGAGAAGAGAATATGATCCATCTCTGAGTAACCAGTGAAGATGCTCATCTTAGTTATTGACAAGTAGAGTACATATGATATTTATATGTATATTTAGAATGTTTTTACAGATATTTAAAAAGAAACAAAAACATAGTTCTGTAAGATAAACTATAAAATTTGACACACACATCTTTTCATTTTACATTTCATAAAGTTGCTTTCATCTAATGTTAAAACCATATTTTTTTTTCTTTTTACAGCAGTATTAAAATAGGGTTCTGTGGCAGTTGTACAATATGTACTTTTGCTAACTAGGTTTAGCGTTTGAATGTATTGAATATTATTTTATTTTATTTAATTTGGTGAATGTGTGCTTCTCCCTGAGCTAATACAGTAACTTACGTCTTTTTAGTGTTACTGTTTGGTGCAGGCATATGGCAAATTTTAGCCACAACAAGCTGTGCTGCATCTCAGGGAGGGTGATCTGTGTGATGGAGGGGAGACCTCATGCTCTGTAAATACCGCGTGATAAGAATTAAAGGCCATGAGTATTTAGACTGGAGAATAGTAAGAGTCCATTTCAAGATTCTAAAATATCCCCTGTATTTTATTGATAAATAGTGGCATCTCTTCTTACTCTTTTCTTTTTCCTGTACCTAATATCAAGAACAATGTGAAAGTGAGGTGGTACACATCCACTAGATCTATCTCTTAGTGCCGACGGGGGCTGCAAGGGTGTGTCTTGTTGGCTGTGTTGAGGAGGATGTGACATGGGCAGGGAAGTGACCTCTTGGCCATCACTGGAGAAGTGTCTCTGAGCTGCTGCCACACAGAGAATGTAGTTTGAGGATTTGGATTGGTGTCTGAGAAGGATGTAGGGCTTGTCCCCAAACTCTTCAGAGTATGTCCTGTGACACAGATAGGGTGTAAATCCAAAAGGTTCTCTGTCCTTCTGGGCCATCCCAGCTCTGAATGAGACTCTGCACTGAGCGGGATGCGTGGGTGCCCACAGGCAATACCTAATCAGACCTGCAGTGGTTCAAGTAGTTCAGGTTTCAGAGGCAGGTCTGGCTTTCCTGGGGAGGGAAGGCTCTACCTGTGATCCATGAATGTGTTGGCTTGCCTCCATTCCTCATTCATCTGACCACTGGTTGGAATGTTGTTATGTATTCTGCTTTAATGGTATCTTCACTCATTCTTCTTACTGAAATCCATATGCAGCCCCAAATTGGCTCTAACTGAGTCATTGATGACAATATAAGGTAACGTTTTAGGATGCTTGTATGGGCACATATAATATTCAACAAGGATCAGTGTTTTCCACAAGTGAAAACTGTCATTTCATTGCCTCGCAATAAAAGAAACAGAAATACAGAAATCTAAAACTGAATTAGATCAGTTTTAATCTGTGATTACTTAGAGATATATATATTTCTATGTAAATATAGAAAACTATATTTCTACATATATATATATATATAGAAAAACTTCAAGTACCTTTAACCCAAAACTCTAACACTCTTTAAACAAAAGTTTTTTAAAATTTTTTTTCAAAGGTTTTATTTATTCATTTCTAGATAGAGGGGAAGGGAGGGAGAAAAAGAGGGAGGGACACAGCCTGCAACCCAGGCATATGCCCTGACTGGGAATCGAACCAGTGACCCCCTGGCTCACAGCCCGGGCTCAGTCCACTGAGCTACACCAGCCAGGGCATATTTTTTTTAATTTATTGATTTGAAGGAGAGAGAGAAACAGTGATTTGTTGTTCTACTTATTTATACATTCATTTGTTGATTCTTATATGTGCCCTGATGGGGGGTAGAACCCACAACCTTTTTATATCAGGATGACACTCTAACTAAGTGAACTATCCAGCCAAGGCAAGAATCTTTTTTTTTTTTTAACCGAATTCTTTTTTTATTTTATTTATTTTTTATTTTTTTCTTTATTTTTTATTTAATATATTTTATTGATTATACTATTACAGTTGTCCCATCTCCTCCCCCCACCCCCCCTCCCTGCACACCCCTT
>VMDR010038232.1:0-10026 GCA_007922815.1 Macrotus californicus | reverse complement strand
CCTATGAAAGTACATAAATCTTAAAAAAGCAACATAAGACCAAAAAAACTTAATACTTATATACTTTCTAACCCCCCATTCCTCATTTTCTCTCTACTGTCATATATTTTACCTCTGTATACATGATTAATAGTTTTACTTGAACTGGTCAATAGCCTTTTAAACAAAGGTCTTATAGTTTGCCCATATATTCACTCTTTCAGTTGCTTTTAGTTTTTCTCAATAATATGGTTTTTTCTATGGTATCAGTTTTCTTCAAAAGAAAAACTTTAATGTCTCTTCTACAGGGCAGTTCTGCTGGGAATAAATTCTCTCAGCTTCTTTCTAAATATTTAAAAATACCTGTAATTCACCTTCATAATTGATGGATTTTTTTTGCTGTATATATAATTTTAGGATGATTTTTTCCGCTCTTTCATTATGTTGTTCAACTTTCTTCTGGCCTCCTTGTTTCTGATGCTAAATCAGCCATCACTCTTCTTTTTGTTTCTTGGTGTGAAATGTATCTATCTTCCTTTTTTGATGGATTTTTTGTTTTCTCTTTTTCTTTGATATCCAGAATTTTGATGATCAAGTGCCTAAGAGTGGTTTTCATTTAAATTTATCCTGTCTGGTTTTTGCTTTGCTTTTTGGATTCTAGGATAGATGTCTTTAATCAATTTTGGAAAATTCTTCATTATTTCTTTATCCAATACTCTGCTTTATTTTGTCTCTCTTCCCATCTTAGATTCCTATATTAGACTATTTAGTATTTTAATATTGTCCCACAGATCTTATAGTTCTGGTTTTTCATTTATATTTTTCTTTTGTATTCACTTTGAATAATTTTTTCTGACCTGTGTTCAAGTTCACTGATTATTTGCACTGCCATTTTCAGTCATATGTTAAGCCCACTGACCATACTGTTCATTTCTGGTAAAATCTTTTATATTTCTAATTCATTCTTTTCTGTTGTTTCCTTCTCCCTGCTCAAATTCCTCAAGTGTTCATGCGTGTCTTCTACCTTTCTCCCAAGGTTCTTTACCATACTTAAATATAAGATCCTGGGATTTAAAATCACTGTCTCATAACTCCAACATCTGTGCCATCTCTGGGTCTACGTCTATTGTATCTCTTAATTGTAAGTGACGTTTTCTTGATTCTTCACGTTTCATAATTTTTAGTTATGTGCTCACATTGTGTGTGAAAGAGCACTAGAGACTCAAGTAAATAATGTCTATTTATCAGAAAAGGCCTGTTTCCTTCTGTCAGGCTGCTGGAGGGTTCAGCGGTGTCAATCTAATCAGGTGACTGAGCTGGCTTTGGGCTTTGTTGCAGCTTTAGCTCGTTGAAGATCATTACTGGCTTCAAGTGTTTGAGAGACTCTGGAGATTTATGTTTTAGAGCCTTCCTGCTAGTTTTCCAAATTGTGATTCCTCTCTTTTTTATTTCCAGCTGCTTGTTTTGTTAGTCACTGGTGAATTATCTTTTCACTACAGTTCCACGCTTAACTTTCTGTACCTCAGGATTTACTCTCTCCACTCTGCTTGCCCGCACTAACCTTTGGAAGACCTCTGCATTGCACAGAGTCAAAGCTCAGAGGGTCTCAGCGGAGCACTTTTTCGTTTTGCCGGCCCTTTCCTGGATCTTTTGCAGCCAGGGACTTTACTGGATGAAGGCTCTGAGTGCTCCCCAGAGGACTTTCCCTCTGCTCTCCTGCACAGCCTTGCCACTGACTTACAACTAGGCCCTAGAACCCATAGCGGGAGGTCTCTCTCGGAATGTCTTCCCTCCCGCAGCGTTCGGCACATATATCTGTGTGTTTGGTGAAGTGTCATGGGAAAGGGTCGACAAGTACAGTCAGACTCACTCTATGCCTTTTGGTGGTTCCAATCCACCAAATCGGCCCACAGGTAGTCACTGTAAGTTTGTTAAAAGTGTGGCTGGTTTACCCTTCTCACCGCTCTGCCACTCTAACAACATTGAAAGCAGCTGTGCTTCTTTTCTAGAAAGTTCATCAGTTTTTGGAATTTAGTTTATTTTTGTTTCCTCAGCTCTCATATTGGTTTAAAATCTTTGCTTTGGAGTTCAACTGGCTCATTGTTATGGTGGAGGGGATTGTACTTGCAACTTTCTATGTTCTAAACCAGAAGGAAAGTTTTCTTTTGGTTCCTTTTATATATCGTTTTAAAAAACAGATAGTTTATTTGAGACTATAAGTGACCATGACACTTAGAGTGTAATTTTATATCTTCTTTTTATTCTCTAGCTGTAGATACTGAGTTTTAAATTTCAATTAACATACAATTAGGTGATTAGACGCCCAGTGTGATGTATGTACATCTGTTGGTGAATGTTCAGCATGTAAAAGTATGTTTCTATATGATGGCACAAACCAAAAAAACTTTGAAAACATAGCATATATACCTAATGAGCATGGTGCAGTTCCTAAGAAAATGGAAGAAGCTGTAAGCATGGGGTCCTTGTCCCCAGTCAGTCTTGTACATTGTCAGAGGTTGTCACCTATGGTATAAGCCTCAGAATTGGAAGTAAACTGTTCCTGGTTGAACGATAGCCACCGCTGTTCTAGAAACAGTCAGCCTAGTAAAATAGGATGGCGTGACAACTCCAGAATGGCCCTCGTAGATCTCTTTATGTGAATTAAGGAAAACAGAATATAGGTTAGAGGTATATGAGTAATAACAGCACCTAAAATCTGTGATTTTTAAAACATAAACCAAAGAGAAATAAGAACAACAATCAGTAATGATATGGCTTGAAAGCTGAGAGACACAGAAAGAAGGGCTGATCGCAGACAAGCACCGTTCCAGTGCACACAGATCAGGGGATAGCTCTTAGGCTCAGGGGACTGCAGAGCTTTACACACATTGAAGACCATGTAGAACTTCAGTGATTTTTCATAAGCATCATTTACAGGAGATTGGAGATGATCCATGGGACTTTTTAAGGAAAAAGACTAAAATTTCCAACAAGAAATGGCTTAAGTCAGTAAGCAAAGCTGTGCATGGAGCCCATGGTAACAAGAAATGTTTTAAGTCTGAGAATATGCTTGAATCAAACAAGATGCTTGCAGACCTTTAACTATAGCAGTGCTAGCAAGGCCTCTGTGATACTTAACATATAAAACAAATTATAACAATATCCTTAAGATTACCACACAAGTAATAGTGCTATATAAAAACTCATAAAAAAGAAATGTATGGCTACAATAACCATATTAAAACAACTACAGTTTTCTTTTAAATAACCATATAACCCATGCTCAGAGGATATTTTGCTATTTCGAGGTTGAGCTCAAGAAGCAGTGTCTTCCAGCCATTTGAGACTGAAGAAGAAAACAGAAGGCAAATTTTTCCTTTTCCCCGAGAATGGGGTAGTAATGATCTCAACTGGGGAGTGGAAGGAACCAAGGGGTCCAGGCATGATGGAAGAACAAACTTCTCTTTGATAATTATCTTTTTTGTAAAGATAAGAAATCCAATTCCTTTGATGAAAAATAAACACACACAGACACACACACACATACACACATAAATCAAAATTAGTAGAGCCATTTAAATGGATGACCAGCAAGACTTCTATTTTTAAGAAGTATACAGTGAAGGACTGTATAATTATAAAGCACAAGAAAGCTATATCATTTACAGAGTGTTTAATCTGCTTTCTTTCTTTTCAGTCTTTTTTCTGAATCGCTATTGGTGTAGAAAATCTGATCTCTAACAGAAAGATACTTCTGTGCTTCTGGCAGAGAAAGTAAGCAAAAATAAATACACAAGATAGTCATTTGCAAGCACAGCTCAAAGATATTGCATAGTAATTGCATTAGTTTGCATTTGTAGAGGACGCGAGAGTTTTGAGAGAAGCCATTAATAATGTACCTCTTTCCCACCCAAGTTAGGAACCATGAGAAATAATCAGTGTGATGGAAGAAAAAAATAAGTTTTGTTGTTGATGAAAGCTGAATTGAGGCTATGAAATATATCTGTGGCCACAATAAGTTTGCTATTACTTTATCTTCTAATTAAAAAAATTTACTTCCCAGTCATGGTGTGGCTGGTTGGCTGCAGGCCTCTGCCCACTGAGGCCTGCTCCTCAAGCTTACAGCAGAGTGTAGCTCAAAATATATGTATCCCTTAAGTGGCTACTTTCAGGAGGGAAGCAAGAAGGGATTGAGCAGAACATGGTCACTTCTTTCTCTCAAACATCCCACCAGTGTGAGTCATTTCTCCTTCTCAAGGATAGACAACAGAGTGGAAAAGAAACCAAGAGTGTTACTCTATCAAAAGTCCCTTCTCATGGAAGGGCTCTCAGGAACACAAGTCACGGAGCACTCAGAACAGCTCTATAAGCAACAACAACAGCAACAAGAAGCCAGATCAAAAGATCAAAAGAACCTAGAACTTAGACTTAGGGTGAGGTGTCCAACTTCCTGCTCTCAAAAAACAGTAATTTTTGACTTGTCTACAGGGAAACCAGTGTGTTCTGATGGCTCTAACCATGGTTTCCAAATTATTCCTGATTGCCTTTTTTAAAGTGACTCTTCATTTCTACTTTCAGAATAAATCTTTTGTCTTTATGGATGGCTTTTGATTTTATAACCTAGGTCAATTGAGATGTAATATGGAAATCACAGACTGGGAGAAATTCACCTTATATTATCTGATGTCAGTGAAGAAATTATTTTTGCCCATTTTCATGATTTCACCTAGTAATATCATGGTATAACAAAGTAGAAAGCATGGCGATTTAAAAAAATTTCTTTTCCGTAGCTGTTCTTATGACTCTTAGATCAGTGACACTTTCACCAACAGCTCTGAGCACTGGATGTTACTCCATGCAAGGGCCTGGCCCTCTTAAAATTAATGGTGTGAGAGAGCAAAGCACATGACATCCTGTGAGCAGTCTCAAAAGAGAGGAAACACAGAGCATAGATTGAGCCAGTCTAGTTTATTCCTTTATCAACCTCACCACGAGGTAAGTCCCATCTCTCCCATTGGGAAAAATGAGTGAAGAAGCCATGAAAGGTCAGGAAATTTACATTAGGTGACTTCCTCAAAAAGGAAAGCGTCATCAAGTACGTATAACAAAGCATAGTTCTGATCACTCAGTGTCCCTACATAAACTAAAGCTCTGTTGGTTCACAAGTTAAGTTTGAATTGTTTGTCTTTGTAATACAAATTCCTCCCATTCTTGTTTTTCAGGTTTATATTATAAGAATCCCTTGGTAAGCTCAAGACTGTGGATCTTATTGTCCATTTAACATTAACAAACATTTATTGTGTACCTAACATGTGCCCAGCACTATTTTAGGCAGTTGTGATACATCAGTAAACAAAAAACACAAAAATCCTTGCAGCTTTGGATTTTATTTTCTAGTGAGAGATAGATAATAAACAATACATATTGGAAAAAATAAACTTGCAGTATTTTAGAAAGTGGTATGTGCTACAAAAATTGAGCAGGATAACAAAACCAGAAGTGCCAGGGATATTACAGAGATAAGAAGACATTTTTAAAAGGCTGGTCAAGGTAAGGTGTATTGAAAACTTGACATCTATTAGTTTCCAAGGGCTTACAACAGAAATGTATTCTTTCACAGTTCTGAAAGCTAGAAGTTCAAAATCAAGGTGGTAGCAGGACTTTACTCTTTTTGCAGTGTTTGGGAGAAAATCCTGGCTTGCCTCTTTCAGCTTCTGTGGCTCCTGGCTGTTTTTGGCACATGAGTGCATGACTTCAATCTCTGTCTCCATCTTTACACTGCTTTCTCCTCTGTTTTCCTTCCTTCTCTGAGTCTCTTCTCTATGTGTATTTTATAAGGACATTCTTACTGAAACAACCAGATAATTCAGGCTGTTCTCATCTCAAGTTCTTTAATTCAATTACATCCATAAAAACTCTTTTTCCAATAAGTGTGTATTGATAGGTTCTGGGGATTAGGATGTAGACACATGTTTTGGGGGCCACCATTCAACCCACTATAGCATGTTAGGAAAGATTTGGAGCAAATGAACGAGTTAGCCATGTGATCATCTGGATGAAGAATAACCCAGTCAGAGGAGCACCCAGAGTGAAGTCTTTAAGGTGGGAGTGTGCCTTCACATGTCCACAGAACAGCAAGGGGGCCAGTATGGCTGGAGCATAGGAAGAATTAACCAGGGTGACTAGGATGAGGCCACCAGGAAGACAAGAGAAAACCAAGGCTGCCAAGTCTTAGAAGTCAAGCACAGAAAAGTCAGAAGTAATAGTCAACTGTGTCTACATGTCAAGTAAGCTAAAATCTGGTCAACTTGATGGCTATGAGTGACCTTGATAGAACCAGTTTGATGGTGGGACAAGAAGAGAATTCAAGTCAGACCCCTTCTACAAAGCGAAACTCAACAGCATATCCCAGAAAGAGTCTCTGATCTTACTACTTGCATAATTGTGAACTTAAAGATTTTAACACTTATCTTTTACATTTGTAGTGAAGTTATTTGTGAGCTTATTTTATTTCCTTTACCATTTTTAACATATCATGGATAGAACTCATTCCTCTTTTTATTCGCCATAGGGCTTAATATAGTGTTATGTACATACTAAGTGCTTCTTGGTAAATCTTCGCGAAGTAAACGAATGAACTTAGGTCACATTATTAGCATTTTTACCTAAAAAAGAGTTCTGTCTTTAGTTATGGACAATTGTCAAACTAAAGCAAACTATTCTTCATTTTCTAATTTTCTCAATGTGAAACTTTGTTGAGAACTTGGTTGCAACATTATATTCAACACAAATCTTTGGGGGAAAAAAGATATTTAGACAACATGTAAGAAAAAGAGAAATTTGTCCTTTTCATTCTACTTCTTGGGTTTCGCTTTCCTGAAGTCAGAGCACCAACTCTATTCTTTTTTAGTTCCAGAGAGGAATGATAGAACAGTGCCTGACATGCATAATTGCAATAGTTTTACTCACATTGGCCTTATTATAACAATCAAGAACCGTTTGCTTACAGTACAATTACTTGCGGTTTTCATCGTGTGAAGGTAGACCGTGATGTAAATGAAGGGATTACAAGCGTGTCCACGTGGAATGGTTCCGAACCTGTCACAGTGAATCACTTTCTGCCAAGCCAGAGCCACCAAGACTATTTCAAGCAGATTCAATGACAGTGATGTCTATGGTACCCCAAAAGAAAGAAAACTGGCATTATTCCCATGGTACTTAGGTGTTAAGTCAAGAAATATAAATCATTTTGGCCCTGTCCCTTCAATCATTTTCAATAGAATAAGTAAATTCTGTTTCCTGTGTTAATTTTTCTATTCTATCAAAATAGAAACATTACTTTGGCAGAGATCATTCTTTTCATTCCGTTGCCCATATTCAGCCTATTACCTCACAGACTAACTTTAAAGATAATACAGAATAGTTGGCAGGTGCTTTCTCTCCTTTGCTGGTTTCACGTTGGGATAGTGTCCTGACACACAGTCTTCTCCTACCTGGGGCAATGGCTGATGAATAGACATCAACCATTGTGATGCTTGCACCTTATTTTTGTATCTCACCAGGTTGTTACCTGTCAGCTTTGCCATTGGTCCTCGCTCTCCTTCTTCTGTTTATAATCTCTCTGCCCTGTGGGAAAAAAGCCCAGCTTATACTTCTTGTAATCCCCTTCCCTGTATGGTCACACGTTAAAGTCTGAACATGAGAGGGCAGAGAGGAGAGACCTTTACTCTCAGAAGACTATGTCTAGCAGGTATGGTGGCTTCTCTATTTTAGAAACTTATTCTTTTTTCAGATTTTATTTATTTATTTTTAGAGAGAGGGGAAGGAAGGGAGAGAGGGAAAGAAACATGTGCGAGAGATACATTGCTCAGTTCCCTCTTGCACGCCCCCAGCTGGGGTCTCGGCCCACAACCCAGGCATGTGCCCTGACTGGGAATCAAACCAGTGACCTTTCAGTTCACAGGCTGCCGCTCAATCCACTGAGCCACACCAGCCAGGACTCAGAAACCTACTCTTTCTGTCGAGGTGGGCAGACATGGCAGCCTCTCAGACTCCCTTACAAGTTCTTGTTTCCTGCATGGTTGTAGCTTCTCAAACTTTTTATGTGAGCTCCAGCATCTCACCCACTGCAGTGCTTCTGGCTGAAGTCCTGAGTGATTGCTTCTCCACTCTTCCAGGTACAGCCATCTGGAACTTCACATCCCACATCCGTGTTATCCCCCCTTGGTATATTAACTGTTTGAGTCCCAGGGGGTATTGTCAGCAGCGCAATCGCACTGCTTGGGACTCAAACGGTTAAGCTTTCTTCTCTCCATAATACCTGCAATGTTTCTCTCTTCCTCTCCCTCTTTTATCCTGACAAAAGCACAGACTGACACACTCTTTCCATAAACATTTTCTTAGTGTTTAAGATATGCCCTATGCTGGACCAGAGTGAGAATGCAGAGCGACAGATATGGTCCTGCCTTCAGAAAACTGAAAATCGGGTGGGAAGACTGAAAAGTAAGCACAAGGTGGAAGTGAGAATACATAGGAAGCTCACCTAATGCAGACCAGGGAGGTCAAGAAGCACCCCCGGGAGGGGTGCATATCTACACTAAATGGATTTAGGTCCCTTGCTACACACACTAATCGTGTAGCAGGGACCTCTAAATTTTCAGAATCAAAATATTCTGAATTCTGGCTCTGAGTACAACTTACTTGACATGATTTAAGTGTAATTGTATTTGCCAATAATAATCAATAATAGCCCTTTACATAAAATAATTTTGATCACAGAAACACATGGGCATTTAACTTCTATTTTAGCATATATAGAGTTTTGGAGAATTTCTACGCAAAATGCCAGAGTGTTTCTTTGCACAGTTGAAAACAATTCAATTTCCTTTTATGGAATCCCAGGACAGGACCGCTTCAAAGTTCACTCAGCAACTGAGCATCCCACCCAGGACTGTATCATCAGCATAAGGATGCACACTACAGTCAGAACACTGCCCTGTCAGCTCTCTTATAAAGATCACAAATAGCAATGGCCCAAGGACGGATCCCTGAGGTACCTCCATAATGACATCCATTTAAATCTGACATGACACTGTTTAATAACACAAGTGGTGTGTGCCCTCTTAAGTAGCTAGCACACCAATTAATTAAGGATGATGCCATACCTTGTCCATCCCTTTTATCTGGCAAAGAAGTATGCGCTGCCAATTAGGAAAGAAAATAATGTTTGGAGCAACACTAAGTTATTTACCTAAGAAGAGATCACTTGACTTGATCAGTAACCCTGTTATGACTGTGCACACGCCCTTTCCTTCAGTGAGCTGTGACTGTGTTAACATCTTACTTAACTATGGAAAGAGGCATAATTTTAACTTGGAAATGACCATTCGACATCACATGCAGAATCTTCTCAGTGAAGGCATATTAGACATAATTGCAGGAGATGAAGCTTTGAAGTAATAATCTTGCATGCTCACTTAAATAGTTAATAGGACAATCTAGTTTATTGGTACTTCGCAGGAAGTCATTTACACATTTTTACACCACTGAGTAAAATCTAAAATGCTGTCCAATGCCAGCTTTCTTTGCCAATTTATTTTCAGTTGAGGAGCTGCAAATAATTGCTGGTAAAACAAATACAGTGAAGAACCAACAGAAATTACATTGGCAGTATATGGTATTGGGGGAAAAGGAGAAGGAAAGAGAAAATAAGTTTTTCTTTCATAATCAGAACCAGGGAGGTTGACAATGAGAATAAAGGCCCTCTTATCTTGGAAGCTGTGGGAAAGGCAGAGAGGAGGGGAGGAACATGCTTTGGCATCTCCAGCAGCCCAAGATAATGATGATGATAATGCCACATGATTGTACTTAATGATATTGAATCAATTTATGATGATGATGATGAGTTTTAACTGGAATCATGTAATGTCCCTTATTAGGAGGAAGACAGATAGAAGGAAAAGCATAAAGGGAAGAAGAAAGGAATTGGAAAAGCAAGGCAAAGAAAGAAGGGTAAACAAGACAAGCAAAGAGGGAAGGAGAGAGAGA
>VMDR010038231.1:0-10028 GCA_007922815.1 Macrotus californicus | reverse complement strand
CTTTGCCCTGCAACCCCCAACCCTTCAGCATTCCCCACCCCCTTAGTTCATGTCCATGGCTTGAACATATAAGTTCTTTGAATTCTCTGTTTCCTATACCATTCTTAACCTCTCCCAGTCTATTTTATGCCTACCAATTATGCTTCTTATTCCCTGTACCTTTCCCCCACTATTCCTTCCCTCCCCCTCCTCCCTGAAAACCTTCCATGTGATGTCCATTTCTCTGATTCTGTTCTTGTTCTAATTGTTTGCTTAGTTTTTGTTTTCATTGTTTTTCTTTTTTTAGGTTCAGTTGTTGATGTGAGTTTGTTGTCACTTTACTGTTCATAATTTTTTATCTTCTTCAATTTCTTAGATAAGTCCCTTTAACATTTTATATATTAAGGGCTTGGTGATGATGAACTCCCTTAACTTTACCTTATTTGGGAAACACTTTATCTGCCCTTCCATTCTAAATGAGAGCTTTGCTGGATACAGTAATTTTGGATGTAGGTCCTTGCCTTTCATGACCTCAAATACTTCTTTCCAGCCCCTTCTTACCTGTAAGGTTTCTTTTGAGAAATCAGCTGATAGCCTTATGGGCACTCCTTTGTAGGTAACTGTCTTTTCTCTTGCTGCTTTTAAGGTTCTCTCTTTATCTTTCATCTTGGGTAACTTAATAATGATATGCTTTGGTGTGTTTCTCTTTGGGTCCAATTTCTTTGGGACTCTCTGGGCTTCTTGGACTTCCTAGAAGTCTATTTCCTTTGCCAGACTGGGTAAGTTTTCCTTCATTATTTGTTGAAATAAGTTTTCAATTTCTTGCTCTTGTTCTTCTCCTTCTAGCACCCCTATAATTTGGATATTGGAATGTTTAAACTTGTCCCAGAGGTTCCTAAGCCTCTCTTCATTTTTTTTCATGAGCCTTATTTTCTTCTTATTTCTATCCATCAGTTGTAGATCTTATTTTACTGAACTATTCCCCATGGTGGGTCACTAGGATGCTGTAGATGTTTTGCCACTGGAAATAATGATGTAGACACACCTGTGTGCAGAAAGCCACATGCCACAGGCAGGGCATTTTGTCTCTACCAATCACCTTCCAGAAGGGCTGTGCCAGTTTGCACTCAGCAGAGCCCATGCTCCCACATGCTCATGGTGTTAGCCATTTTCCTTATTTTCCAGATAGCTGGCAAAAATAGTATATCATTGTTCTACTTTACATTATAAAATCACTAATGATTTTGAACATTTTCTCATGCTTATTAACAAGCTGTTTGGCCCCTGTTGTGAATTTATTTCAGATACAGTAGGCTTGTAATTTTTTTTAATCCTCATCCAAGGATATGCTTATTGATTTGAGAAAGAGAGAAAGAAAGAGAGAGAATCAATCGGTTGTCTCCTGCATGTGCCCCAACCAGGGAAGGAGCCTGCAACCTTTTGATTTGCAGGTTCCTTTTTGGTTTGACTACTCCAACCAGCTGAGCAACCCTCCAGGGCCTAATTGATACTCACACTTGACTTGTTAACTATGGAACCCGTAAGGAAGACAAACAATCCAATCTGAGCTGGTTGGAAGCCTCTTCAAGAAACTGGGATTTCTATGGTCTATTGGGAACAGAGTGTGGTGATGAGACTGCTTTGTGCATCTGGGTGGTTGTTACCTCCTGTACTCTTAAACAAAAGTGGAGACAACCCCTTAACACACAGCTTCCCTGAGATGGTCAGTTTTTGGTGTCAACTTGGGTGAGCACTGTCCCCGATTATTTAATCCAACCCCTATGTAGGTGCAGCTTTGAAGGCATGATGTAGATGTGATTAAAGTCCTTCATCAGCTGGCTTTAAGGATGGAGGATTATCCTGGATGACCTAGGTGGGTCTGCTTCCATCAGATGAAGGGAACCAAAAGCAGAGATGAGGCTTTCCTGAAGAAGAAACTACTGTGGACAACAGCTTCAGCCCCTGTCCAAGAGCCCTCACCCTTCCATATGGCCTGCTCCATGGATTCCAGACTTTCTCAGTCAGACCTCAGATCCATGTAAATTAACTCCTTGTGACAAACCTCTTCAAGAGTATCTCTCACTGGTTCTGTGTCTCTGGTTCGACCTTGGCTGCACACACCCCAGTGCCTTTGCCATTTGTCCACCCTCTGCCATTTGCCTCTCCTCTCCTCACCTTCTCTTCTCCCATTCCACTCTGAAAGAACGTGAAAGAACGTTCTGTGTACCCCATCCTCCAGTTTTTCCTGGAGCCTCGCAGGCAGACATAACAGAGAAATTGATTACTAACTGAATGAAAGAAGGTAAAGGGATTAGTCAAGAAACATACATGAAGGACCCATGGACACATACAATGGTGAGGGGACAATTATGAAAGTGGGGGGCAGGATGAGTAGAAGGAGGCAAAGGGGAAAAAAGTGGGACAATTGTAATAGCATAAACTATATATATAAAAAAGAAAGCACAAACCAGGATGCATCTTAAACATTTTCCCCTCCCACTTAGCATTTCATTATGAAAGTTTTCAAACTACAGAAAATTTGAAAATGTTATGGTAAATACCTGTACAGTCCAGATTCTGCCCTTAACATGTTATTACACTTACCTCATCTGTTATGTATCCATCCATATATTCGTCTACAAACCCATCAACCTGTCTTATTTTTTAATGCGTTTCCAAGCAAATTATAGACTTTATATCTTTCTCCCTAAGTATTTCAGCATGTACATCACTGATTAGAGTTTAGTATTTGTGTCTAGTTTTTCTTTTGAGGAAAATTCCATACAGTAAAATGAATGAAGCTTAAGTGCACCATTTAATAAATTTTGACAAGTGCATCCACCTATGTGACCTGAACCTCCTGGTAAGACATTTACATCGCCCCAATCTGCCCCATGTTCCTTCCCAGTCAATCCTTTTCTCACTCCACCAGAAGCAATCACCAATCTGATTTTTTTCCCTCCGCATGTATAGTTTTGCTTATTTGAGAAATTAGTAAATATGGAATCATGGAGTGTGTGCTCTTTTGTGTCTGGCTACTTTTACTTACACAGTGTTTTTGAGATTCATCCATGATGCTCCATTTTGCAGTTAAGAAGCATTTCATTGGATGAATATACCACTGTTTGTTTAGACATTCTCCTATTGATGGATATCTGGGTTGTTTGGGGCTATTATGACTAAAGCTGCTATGAATTCTCTGTGCAAGTCTTTCTGTGGATATATGATTTTTATATCTCATAGGTTAATATCCAAGGTTGAAATTGTTGAGTCATATGGTAGATTCTGTTTACACTTCCTCCTGCAGTGCTTGGGGGTTCTGACTGGTTTATATCCTCACCTACTTTTTTTGTTATCGGTCTTGTATTTTTTAGCCACTCTGGTGGGTGTGTAGTGATATTTCATTGTGGTTTTAATGTATACTTCTGTGATGACTAATGATATTGAGCCCATTTTCATGACAACACAGCCTCTTGATCGCGCGTTTATAAATCACTGATTAACTCTACCCACATCTTTGTAGGGGATTGGGGTGACCTAGTCATGAGTTGCATTCTGAAGTTCTACCTTAAGTGGCGTCTTTTTAAAGCCTAGGTGAAATTCTTGACTCCAGTGGGGAATCTAGGGACAAAAGTACGTATACAAATGCCATGTTTCCAATAGAAGTGGCATCTTAAAAGGGCAATGGAGCTCAGGTCTGGATTTGGGTAAGAAAAAGATGAGTAAGGGGGTCAATGGGATCATGGGAGCCCATTAGGATCAGAGGGACCAGTGAGGGTCATGAGGGCCAGTGAGGATCAGGGGTTTCATATAAAGGGCAATAAGATTATGAAGTCAGTGAGGATCATGAAGGTGAATAGGATCATGGGGCACATTGAAGACCATAGGGCCAGTGAGGACCATGGTAGCCAGTGAGATCATAAGAGTTACTGAGGACAACGGCGGTCAGTAAGGATCATGGGGGTTGCTGAAGACCTGGGGGTCAGCAAAGAGCATGGGGGTCTGTGAAGATCATGAGGGCCAGTGAGGGTCATGGAAGCCATTGGGTTCATGGGGGTCACTGAGGACAGTAAGGATCACTGAGGACCATGGGGCCAGTGAGGACCAGGGGGCCAATAAGGAATCATGAAGTCAGTGATGACTGGGGTATCAGTGAGGGTCATGGGTCAGTGAGGACCAGAGGGACTAACTAGGCCCTTGACCCTGAGATTTCTGGGTGTCTTCTATTCCTTGATGCCTCAGCAATAGGTTGTGTAGGGATGTCTTGGGCTAGACCAGCTAAATTCAGGGATAATTTTCCAATTAGAGAAATAGATTTTTTCTTATAAATTAGTATGTGATATTCATATAATAAAATATTAAACACTTTTGCTGTGTTCTTACTGTAAACATTTTACCCAGTCTATTGTTAAAAATTCCAGCTTCTTACACAGTGACTCCCTGGTGTGGTGGTAGAATTATGATGGTGGTTTTTCAGATGTTAATGCATGATCCCTAATACACCTGCTATTCTGCCATTACTGACAACTATTATTAAGCAAAGGCTTTAAGTTAGGGAGGTAAATATGACACAGACACTCAGCAAAGACAGAGAGGTTTGGTTCTCAACATTCCTTAAAGCAGAACTAGAGGCTGAATCAAGCACTGGGATGGAAAATAATTTGTCCTTCTAACCACTCTTAACTCATTTGCCTACACAGATACATGGCTGGGAGCTGTTGGGGGCCTCTGTTCCAAGCAAAACATTATGCAAACCTGGATTTTTACAAAAGATACAAAAATGAAGGGTGCTTTTAAAAATATTTTAAATAGATTTTGTTACATAAGAGTTCATTAGAGAATTCATTCAAATTTCAAGTCCTTATCCACTCAAAACATAATTTGATTGTCAGAAATTCATCAGACAACAGATTCTACCAGGCAGGCCCAGTCTCAGAGCAAGAACAGGGCCTCCTGAAACATGTGAAGCCTCTTTCTTCCTGGAGACTTGACAACATCAGCCAGCATTCAAACTGGGGACACCCCTGGCTTATGTTCGTCCCGTGCAGTTGGGCAGAGCCATGCAAGACTGCTATAGACTATATCTTCCAAAATCCATATGTTGAAACCTAATCCCAATGTGATGGTCGTAGGAGGTGGGGCCTTTGGGAATTGATTAGGTCATGAGGGTGGATCCCTCATGAATGTGATTAATGCCTTTATAAAGGAGACCTTGGAGAGCTCCCTTGCCCCTTGCGCCATGTGAGGACACAGTCATCTATGAACCAGGAAGAACCCTCACCAGTCCCTGAATCTGCCAGTACCTTGATCTAGAACTGCCAGCCCCCAGAACTGTGAGAAATAAATTTCTGTTGTTTAAGCCACCAAGCCTGTGGTATTTTGTCATGGTAGCTCAAATAGGCTAAGGCAGGGACTTGTTAGGAGGCCTTCAGCTTTAGTGTTGTCTATACTGGAGTGACGGAGGGCAACTGTGAGGGAATAAGTTATTGTATTAGTCAGCGTCATAACAAAATGCCACAGAGCAGGTGGCTTAGAAAACATGGTCCTGTCCCTTATGTGAGGCAGCCTGAGCACCAGGCAGTCCAGAGGTCCAGGGCTCAGGAGCTGGTGGACAGGATCCCTGCTCCCTTGCCCTTGGAGGATGCTCTTGTTGTTTCACGTCTTTGAAACAGCCCCAGGTGCCCCTCGTGAGCCCTGCCCCCATATTTGGCTTTCTTCCTTTCCTTGTCTCACTTCCTGCCTCCCTCAACTCTTTCTAGGTTACCTTCCAATTCCTGTATCAGAGTCAGCCTTGGAGGACCCAACCCAGATACCCACAGTTTAGATTCAGAAATTATCAATATTTTGCCAGGCTTGCTTCATCTCTTCTTTTTTTCTGGAGTATTTTAAAACAAATCCTAGGCTTCATGAAATTATATTACATTTATGGATCTACTCCAGGGGAAAAATAGAAGCACCTCCTTGCTATTGCTCCTATACTCATTATCATAGCTTCTCCACCTCTCAACCCCTCCCCACCCTACCTGAAAGCCCAGATTCCCACGCATACCATCTGAAGGCAAAATGGGAACCAGCCAATCCGTTTATCACTGTTTTTACAAAATCTTCCCTCACTCCAGGTTATGTTTGTTTTTTAAAAAATTGATTTTAGAGAGAGAGGAAGGGAGAGAGAGAGAGAAACACCATCATGAGAAAGATCAATGAACTGCCTCCTGCATGTGCCCTGCTGGGAATGGAACCCACAACCCCCTGGTTTATGGCATGACACCTCATCCAACTGAGCCACCCACCTGGGGCTATCACTGGTTTTCTTTTAATGCATAAGCCTAAGGCTTCAAGTTGTGGGAGGGTTTGATAACTTATGGGGAGAAGATTCCCTTTACAAAGAAAATATCTCATTAGGCAAGTGGTAAGGAATGTGAGAAAGGTTGCTCCTTAACAAGCAAGTTCATACTGTGCCATCGGTGGCAAGCTTGCTGTAGAAGATGTAGAAAAAAGACATCATGTTGGCACCAGTGGTTGCTTTCAAGGGCACCGTTTGTAAAGGCTAATTCCTTTCAGTGTCTGGATCAGTGACAGTGTCACCCTTGAGAGGTCGGTTTCCAGAAAAAGTTAGATCCTTTGCATTCTGCCCTGAGACTTTCTTTTGCCATCTGCTATGGTGGTAAGAGATAAGTGTGCATTAAAGGTCACCTGGCACTTTGAATAATGGAATGGACAAGAGTCCTATTCTGTGGATTGTGGGAGAGAACATTGGGGATTGGAGACACATGGTGCCCAAACCTGCTGGCCCAGTGCCTGCCATCAGGAAGTCCCAGATAAGTGAAAGGCTTCATCTCCTAGAGCCAGAGTCCACGTGGACAGCACTGAAAGTAGGCAGATGCATGTCCTTACTTTATTTCCACCAGAAATAAGGGAGGAAGATATAGAGGGAAAGTAGGTATGTTTCCTATCCTCACTTTAGAGCTGGAGAAACTGAGGCCAGGGCCTGATGGATGGGGGCTGATTAGGTCCCTGTGCTGGAATGCCGTGCACCTTTTCCCAGTTTCTGAAATGTGTACTCAGAGCTGTGCTCTTCACCCTATGCTTATCCCTCCGGCTGCCCCAGCAGAGGGACTAGTGGCCTATCAATGGAGGTCTTTGTGTAACAGATGACTTGTGGCCACAGGGGACATTTGGGGAATTCTTTTCTGGCTCTGGGTGTCGTGTGTGCATTGGAACTTTTGCAACAGGGGCTCTTCACACAGATGCCCGCAGATGTGGGGTAGCTGAATGAGGGCTGCTGTGTGTGGGGTTGTGTGCTGACTTACATGCCCTTCCTCTCATCATGTCACACATTCCACAATGTGGCATGAGAGGAATCAAAGGATGAGCAAGTGACAGCAAACCAGCATCACCATAGGTGGGTTGGGACTCTGGAAGGTGCCCTAGTGGAAAGGCTGTAGAGAACAGGGCTGCCTGAGGTCCCCCATGAGCGTGCAGAGCACCTGACAAGGTGGGGAGTGGACCCCCAGACAGAGCTGGCCCTCAGCGCACTTGTCCGTCCCTCCTGCTGCCTGATTCCAGTTGCTTCCCATCCCCTAGAAGGTGTGGTCCTCAAGGAAAGACAGACCCATGCCAAATATTTGGAACAAAGCATGAACAAACAGGATGGTGGAGAAAACAACAGAGGCAAATTTAAATAATAAAGATGTTCTGTTACATCAGTTTGTATTTAAAACTATTTACAAGATTAGCTCTTTGAAAACAAAACACACTTAGTCCATAATGAAATGAGCTAAAGTGGTAGGGGTCCATGTACAGCACACAGAAATGAACACATTATCCCTCTAAGGATTCATGACAAGGTACTATTGTCCTCACTCTGCAGATGAGCCTTGAGAGACACTGCACTTGGCTCAGGATCCCAGTAGACCCCAAGCCTCTCTCTGCACAGCCCATGGACTCCTGACTGGTCTGGGGCCATTGGAGAAGATGCTGACTCTGGGCCTGGAGGAAGAGCCTAAAGTGCATCCCCTTGTAGTATCTGGGCCATGAGAGTCAAGGTGGGGTTTGTTCCATTCTCCATTCTGCAGACTCAAACATATTGCTCTATAAACTACCACTCTTGGCTATCTTTAAGGGCTAATTTCATTAGACTGACAGATGCCATCTGTTAGGGACTGAATTGTATCAAAAACCATGTGTTGGAGTCTAAACCCCCAGAACCTCAGAATGTGACAGTATTTGGAGGTGGGATTTTACAGAAGTGATTAAGGTAAAACAAGATCACTATGTGGTCTAATCCAACATGACTGGTGTCCTTATAAAAACAGGAGGTTAATACATAGGTATATGCAAAATGATGACCATGTGAGGACACAAAGAAGATTGCCTTCTACACCCCAAAGAGAGATGTGTCAGGAGAAATCAGCCTTGCTGACATCTTGATCTTGAACATTCATCTTCCAGACAGTGAGAGAATAACCATCTGTTGTTTAAGCTGCTCTGCCAGTGTACTTGTTATGGTGCTGGAGCTGACTGATACACTGTCATGCAAAGGCACTTCCTTGAATGACCTCTGCTTACTCCATGAAGCAGGGGACCTGGATTTCAGCATACCTGATTGTGCTAAGCTGCCTATAGCTATCCACCCAGCCTGTCACCAGTGAGTCCTTTTTTATTATTCTCTTTTATATCATTATGCTTTAAAATATTTATTAGTTAATAATTAGTTTTCCATTTTTATATTTCATACTTAGACTCTTTGAGCAGATAGCAATATTAGCTTTGTCACCCAAAGTTGATAAAATTTCAAAATGGACACAGTATTTTCATCAACAATGTTGATGGTAAGGGTCTGATTTCTTTTGGTCTTTTTGAAATATTAAAAATAGCATGTGGATGTCTTTTACTGCCTTTCTATTCCCCTAGCTGCCCAATACCTTGGCTATTTTAGGTTAGGAAAGGTAAGATCAGAGAAAAACCTAGAACAGATAAGCATACCAATTGTTCTGTAAATGGGCTAAACTGCTTAGTTTGGTTCTTTTGGTGATCACTTCATAGTTGGAAGGCATAGAAATAAGAATTTATAAGTTGTGGTATGTATATACAATGGAAAATTACTTGGCCATAAAAAGAATGACATCTTACCCTTTGTGGCAGCATGAATGGACCTATTATACTAAGTGAAATAAGTCAGACAGAGAAAGACAAATACCATATGATTTCACTTACATATGAAATCTAATGAACAAAACAAAGCCCTGGCTGGTGTGGCTCAGCTGCTTGGACCGTCATCCCGTACACCAAAAAAAATTGTAGGTACAATCCCTGGTCAGGGCGCATATGGGAGGCAACCAATTGATATTTCTCTCTCACATTGATGTTTTTTCTCTCTCTCTATCTCTTTATTTTTCTTGAAAATCAACAAACATATTTAAAAATTTAAAGAACAAAATAAACCAACAAAGTAGAAACAGACTTATAGATAGAGAGAACAGACTGATGGTTGTCAGGTGGTTGAGGGGCTGGGTGAAAAAGGTGAAGGGAATAAGAAGTACAAAATTGTTTTGTTGATTATGTTCCTAACCAGAGACACTGAAAGTAAGAACAATCTGACAGTAACCAGAGGGGAGGTAGGAGGGGATAATGGAGGGAAGGGTTTTCAGGAACCACTATAAAGGACACATGGACAAAACCAAGGGGGAGTGTGGGAGCAAGGGAGGAAGGAGGGTTTGACTGGGGTGGGGGGAGTGGTGGGGAGAAAATGCAGACAACTATATCTGAACAACAGTAAAATAATTTAAAAATAACATCTATGAATACAACTGTTTTCAGAGACAGAAGACAGTGGCAATTATTATTTAAAAAAAAAAGAAGTACAAAATAGTCACTGGGACACAAAGTACAGCATAGGAAATATAGTCAATGATATTGTAAAAGCTAGGTATGGTGCCAGGTGGGTAACTGAACTATTGAGGGGATCACTGTATAAAATACATGATTGTCTAACCACTAGGTTATACACCTGAAACTAATACAAAATTATATTGAATGTAAAGTGTGAT
>VMDR010038230.1:0-10029 GCA_007922815.1 Macrotus californicus | reverse complement strand
AAATACTCTGGTGCTTTAACCAGAGTAGTCACTTCTGATATGTGCACATTTATATTATGTTGGAGATCAGTAATTTGATGAAAAAATTACATTCATCAGTCTAGATTTTATACACCTAACATATTGTTTTTATAGAAAAAAATGATATGATTAAGTTTACTTGCTCACAGGGTTTAGGAAGTTTAGTGAGTCTTGATATGTAGTCATAAAAAATTACCTTCGCTTTTAAATAGAGCTGAAAAATAAGAGACATCTCCGCTGTCCCTCCAAATTCAATTTTTGGTTGGCTTCTCACAGATAAAGCATCAACAATTTAATCAATTATCAATAACTTCCAAATTGTTTGGGCTCATGTTTTGTGTCTTTAAAAGCATCCCAAGGGCCTGCACACTTCAAGTGAGCTGTGGCTCCCTGGACCAAGGACAGAGTCCAGTTTTAATGACGTCCATATTACCCAGGAGGTTATTTTTTCTCTGCGGTCCAGGACAGCTTGGATGTCTGTGTAACCTGGGCAAAACATCACTCCCAGTTCCTGGCTAGAGAGAGAGAAAAGAATTTCCTCTCTAAACTTAGAGACCAAGTTTGTATTTCTGGAGTGGTTCTGAAGGTCATAGCCTCTGTGTTTCCACATGTGTGTAGTTAGCTAATGATGGCTGGGAATTCGGAACAGCCACCTACAAACTGTTTAGAGCCTGAATGAAGCCAGTTGCCGCACACACCTTCAGGTAGCGCTTCACTGTCCAATTAAAACCAAATGAAAAGCCTTTACTTTTTCCCCCATTATGTGTCCAAAAAAATTCAAGGAATTCTGGCAATGTCAAGGTTCACTGTTAACTCTGGAGGAATATAGATGCCATGAGACAGGATGTTATAGTTTCCAATGTATAGGGACTTCACAGTTGTCGGTGAACAAGAAACCTGACAACATACACCCATGCCCTACTGCAGAATGGGATCATTTGAGTTACAAATATGAAATAGATGCCTTGCTATTATGGTATTTCCTATAAAAATCCCACCAACAAAAACAGGCGAAGTGCAAGTGATGACTTTGGAGAAGCAAAATAATTTTCTCAATAGTCCCAATAAGTAGGATCTAGTAATAAGATCAGAATCTGGAGGTAGAACATCAGGACTGAGACCCATATCTCTCACAAACCAGAGAAAAAAAGAAATGGAGTTACAATCCAATCCAAACATTATAAAAATTCAGACTCAAACTTGGGCAGGGGACTCAAGAGGGAGGCTGAGGTAGTAAAACATATGCCTGTTAAACAGACCTGTTGAAAAAACTAGGCAAAAATACTCAAGGTTTCTTCAAAACACAAGAAAATGAGAGACGAGGCAGCCTTCGGGTTGGAGTTAGAGATTCGAAAGCAACTTGAAGAAGTAAGAAACCATGAGGACAGGGAAAGAACTGTTTAAGAAAAGAAAATTTTAAAAAGGGAAAGAAAAACCATGACCTTAGCAGGCATTTGGGTGTTTTCCACAAGAACTGGTTCACAGATAAATTCAAAACACTTAAAAGTCCTTTTCAATTAAACTTTATCATACTTTTAGAATCCAAATAGAAAACAGTTGTTTATGCCTGGATTCATACATCAAGGAGATAATGACCCCAAGACACTTTGCACAACCGAGGGCAAGCTATTTAAAGAAAAGAAGGGAGCCTGGGTAAGTAATTGGGATAGAGTGGCCTCTTCAGAGGCCTTAACCTTATTCCCATGAGCAAACGAGGGAGGCAAGCTAAGCATGAGCTTAAATGAGATGAAAGAGAGCATTTGCTGTGGAACTCTACCACACAGGCCCTGTAAGGAAGCACATGCCTTGTCCTGAATCTTGAGAGAAAGAGCTGCTGTCAACTGCCCTTGGTCCGCCTGCTACCCTCATAATTCTGTGATATTTTCCCACACACAGCGGACTCAACTGATGCACCCTTACAAGCTAAAGCATGTAGAAGTGGAGACATTTTTGTCCATGGGACTCAAGTGTGAAATTGAAGTTAACAGAAAACCATTCTTAAAATACATTTAAAAATGACTCTCAATAAAACAAAATGAACAAAGCAGTTTCAAAAGGTGTCTCCACTTTCCAGGCTCAATCTGAATGCTCTTTCACGCTTCTATTAAATGACAAACAGTATTAGAATGCCTGATCAATACTGTTTATAGCGGTGTGGAAGTTGGTGGGTAAAAACTACTGCCTGTTTCTTTCAAACTGCCTGCCTTTACATAAACTCAAAACATTGTGCCTGTGTCTGCTTGTCACGAATAACATTCAGGGTCATTTACTGCTGGTTTTACATACAGGAATTATTTTGAGTGTGGAAGAGCAAAGAGTGAAGAGATGGGCTTTGGCAGACATTTGGATGCTAACTACATTAATGTTCGAGAAGTTACTCAGCCTCTCCAGGCTTGATTGCTCATTAGTAAAATAGGGATAATAACAACTTTTGATGTCCACTGAACAATGGTATAGGTTATTGAAAGTTGAAGATCTATATTCCTTCAGGGGCCACACAGGTACACAAACAGCAGGCTGGCTTTAAGAAAATAAGAATGGTTTAGGCTACTCTAAAAATCATTCACATCTAAATACTTTTGAGCAGTGCTGCAGCCAAACAACATTCCTTTACTAGACAAATTTGCCCTTTTGATGAATTACAGAAATGTTCTAAGGGACTTCTAGATCTTAGTGTGCTGAACAACTATTTGACCAAGGCTGAGCTACACAACACATTAGTATAGATATGTCTCCTGTCTCTATGACCCCTGCTTACCATATCTCTGAGGACTCTAGCTCATCATCTACTCATTCCCAAGTTCATTCTGGTAAGGTCTTCTGTCCTAAGCCAACAAACCAAAGACCCCGTTCCTGACTCCTGTGTTGGGATTCACTTCCTTTTTATTATTTTCTTAATTTAATTTTTGGTTCTTTGGTTGACTGGTTGGTTGGTAGGTTGGTGGGACATCAGTTGAAGAGTTTACTTTTGCTTAAGGGAATTCAGATAGAAAATACAGGATAAAAATTTCAGTGGAAGCCTGACAGCCCCTGGTGCTACAAAAGCCTGGGTTATTATAGAGATATCATAATTCTTCCTTCAAAAACAGATAAACTAGCCTCTGGCTTGCCGTCACATCTGATGTTTTCATCAGCTCATCGTGCTGACTTTTTATTGTCTACAGAAGTTCACTAATAAAATGGAGCTGTCTTACCTGGAAATTAACACTACATACATATTTTTTTAAGTCTCTCTAACAAGAAGCAGAGCTACAGAATGGCTCCCCACCAGTAAATTTTGCAGGACCAAGAGAGAGGAAAGATAGGCTCACCTGGACAACATGATAGGGTGTAGGTAGTTATAATGGTAATTCATATTAATAGGACATCATAGGTGAAAATACAATGATACGAAGTAGCAACATTAACTTTCCCACAGAGTTCAAACATACACACTTGTGATTTTATTTGAGAGCTATTTATGCAATTTTAACTCACCACTGTCTTACGTTCTCTTACAATAGAAGAACACTCCGAAGGCCCTGAGTACTATCTAAGGCAGAACAACTTCTCCAGGACTTATTTGGCTTATGTAACACAGCAGATGCTTAGTTACAAAGACCTATGGGAATTTCATTTCAACCTTTTTTTTTTTAAAGACAAAACTTACATTTTAAAACACAGAAACACACCTTTAAGGTAAATCTTCATAAAGTGATTTTGAAAACACATATATGATATAATTAATCCATAAATATTTGCCCCTGTCTCATGTAGTCATATATATAATAAGTATATAAATACATATATTAACATATATAATAAAATTATATATGCACATATATATTTCATTTGGGGTTACTCATTTGATTCTCAACAGTGGTTAAAACTTGTGAGAGACTGGCAAAAATTCTACTTTTTATATAGAAATCTTTGGCTTGGTACATTTTTCTTTAGTCAGGAGAAAATATCAGCAAACAGTATATCTGATGAAGGATTAATATTTCAAATATATAAGAAACTCATACAACTCAAGAGCAAAAATCCCCAAACAACCCTAATAAGAAATGTGCAATGGACCTAAGTAGACATTTGTCCAAGAAGACATGCAAATGGCCAACAGATATATAAAAAGATATTCAGAACGCTAATCATCAGAGAAGTCCAAATCATGACCACAGTGAGATATCACCTCACACCTCATACCTGTTAGGATGGCTATTGGAGAGAGAGAGAGGGTGAGAGATGGACAGAAAGGGTTGCTGGCAAGAATGTAGAGAAAAGGAACCCCCCCCTTCACACTGTTGGTAGGGATGTAATTTAATACAGCCATCATGCAAAAACTGAAAATAAAACTACTGTATAATCATCAATACATCTCCCAGGTATATCTCCAAAGGAAATGAAATCACTATCTCAAAGAGATACATGCCTGGGCTTCCCATGTTCATTGCAGCACTACTCACAATGGCCCAGGCACAAGCATCACTTAAGGGATAAATGGATAAAGCAATTGTCACTCACACACACACACACACACACACACACACGAATATTATTCAGCCTGAAAAGAGGAGATCCTACCACCTGTAAGAACATGGATGAATCTAGAGGGCATTGTGCTAAGTCAAGTAAGTCAGAAACAGAAAGAAAAAAAAGATTGCATGATATCACATACATATGCACTATAAAAATTTACATATATAGGAGCAGAGAGTACACAGGTGATTATCACAGGTGAAAAAGCAGGATAAATGAGTTGTTGATTTAAAGGTACAATGTTGCTGTTACCTATGCAGGGTGAGTATGTTTAGAAATGTAATACATAGCACAATAATCAGTCTATAATATAGCATCAAACAGTGGAAACTTCCTAAGAGAATAGACTTTAGGTACTCTCATTACACCTACAAACATGGTACCTGTGTGAGGAGATGGCATGTTAATTAGCCTGACTGTGATAAGCATTTACTATGTGTATGTATGTCAAATCATCATGTTGTACACATTACATTATGATATTTAAAAAATAAAAGTTTAAAAAGTTTTCCCCTAAGCAAATCATTCTCAATTTTATCACCTGTTTCTCTATGAAAAGTATGAGCCATAATTTTTTTTAAAGATTTTATTTATTTACCTTTTAGAGAGGGGAAGGGAGGGAGAAAAAGAGGGAGAGAAACATCAATGTGTGGTTGCCTCTTGTGCACCTCCAACTGTTGACCTGACCTACAACCCAGGCATGTGCCCTGACTGAGAATCAAACCCGCAACCCTTTGATTCGCAGGCCAGCACTCAACCACTGAGCCACACCAGCCAGGGCTACAATTTCTTTATATCATATGAAATGAGCGATTTTCTGAACTTTAACCCCTTGAACTCAAAGATAGCTCAAGAACCCTTGAGAAACTTTGTAAGCACAGTGATTTAATAGTTTGTTTTAAATGAAGATTTAAATTCTACCTCACATAATTCTCTTTTTCAGAAAAAAAAAAAGTCTGCTTTTTTCAGTCATTCCTTCAATAAAAAAAATTACAATTTTCACTTTAATCTTCTATAGTAACAAAAGTGCCCTAAAGGCATAAATTCCAAGGTGCCTTATAGTATATTTCTCATGGGATTTTACTGATTGATTTCATTCAGTACATTATCAACTGTGTTTATTTTTCAGATCACCCTCAAACCCAGAGCTTAGTGTGTTCATTAACAGTTGCTTCCCTAAAATCTGTTGCTTCGGCTCCTGCTTTTCCAGAGTGGACAAGCCCTGAGAACCTCAACAGCTGGGACATCTGCAGCTTAAGGTTTTTCTTATTTCTTCTGGAAAGCAATTGCATCTTTATTTATTTTTATTATCACCCTTATTCTTTGATGAATTTGTTGGTTCACTTTTTATTGTGATAAACAACATAAAATGTATCATTCTAACAATTAAGTGTATAGCTCAGTGGCATTTAACACATTCATACTGTTTTGCATCCATCCCCACCATCCATCTCCAGAACCTCTTCATCTTCCCAAACTGAAACTTTGTATCAGTTAAACACTAGCTCCCCATCCTCCAAACCCCCGAGGCTCCAGCGCCCCCAAACACCATTCTGCGGTTTGTCTGTAGGAATTTGACTACTCCACATACCTCATATAAGTAGAATCACTCAATATTTGTCCTTTTGTGACTAGATGATTAAAATGATACTGTAATGTCTTCCTAGTTACAGGTGATAGTGAGGCAATCACATTGTAAGGTATATAAACACAGAATCATTATACTTGTATACTTGAAACTAATATAATATGTATACCAAATATACCTAAAAAATTAAAAGAAAGGAAAAAGACAAATTATAGCTTTAAAAGCAGCTTAGAGGTGTCCCAAAGATGCTTCATGAGTACAGATTTCTCCAACTCGGGGCTGATGTGAACAGAATGACCAGTAGGTCTATCTGGATGCCAAGCCATTTAAGTGCACTGCCCTTTTGTTAACTGAAGTTGTACAAATTAAAGGCAATCCTTGCTGTTTTCTCTTATTCCACAGCAGGGAGGAAACCACACTAGTTTTTAAGAAGATCCTATGGTATGGGGATTTCATATCACCAATATTTTATAGCAAAAGAGACATTTGACCCCACTTACAGCCATTTGCAGAACCATAATAAACAGTATATTCATCATTCAAATTCAATGTCATTCTTTATAGTTTGTGGATTTGTGTTTGTTTGTTTGTTTTTTAGCTATGTGCATGAGTTTTTCTCTTTCACATTCTGAAGTTCCAATTTATTTACTAAATTAAAGAAAAAGTAGCTATTTTAATAGCAAAATAAATTACCAATAAGTCAGTAAGAACAATGGCAGCCTTTAAATCAAATGACAGCTGAACACACCTTAAACAAAACATGCTCTTACTATGGTTTCAAGCGCTAAGGAAGCAAAGCCTTTTAGGTGTTTTCTTTTCTTTTTACCTCTGAATTTCGGAAGCAACAGAGTAAACAGTATAACAAAGGGTGAACAAAGAAGCATTTGGTCTTCAGAGCCTGTCCAATTCAATCACAGTGAATTCTGCCACCTGCTACTGAGACGGGGTGTGCTTTTCCTCAAAGGCATCAGGTTTATAGGCCTTCAGAGAATCCTTAGGGCTATCATATAGTCAACAGCAAAATGTGGGAAAGAAACGTTCGTTAAGTATTTATACTTTTTGATATTATCAAAGCCGGTTTCAATAAACACATGCCAATTTATGAAATACACATTCCTTGAACACTTATATGTACTCAGAACTGCATTAAATTATACAAGATATGTAGCAGCTCTAGGAAATATCATTCCTATAAGAAGAAATCCAAGTTTACAGCCACAGAAAAATTTACCTGATGTATATGCCAGACATATTATTGGGTACAAACATGATCCCATGTAATTTTGAAAATTCTTTTTGAATCATAGATATAAATAACCTTATTTGTCAGCTAAGAAGACATGTTTAGAGATGTTTTCTAATTTGTCCAAGAAAGATTATTGTTTGGAAACTTTCTTGGTATAGATTTTAATTGGAAAATCCTTGAAGAAAATCCTTCAACTGGGTTTTTGAAAAAAATCTATATTTTTGAAATCCTATATGTATTTGAAAATATATTTATTATGCTATTGAAATTTTATATAAATTTTAAAAAACTGAATATATCCATAGTATGTTTGTCACATTATAATATTTCACATATCATTTAAATATACAGGGTTCAGCAGTAGTAACGCCTGATTGAGAATGGTTAAGGGTAATAATATGGGTGTAATAATTTACAGTTTTAATCTGAACATTTTACCTAAAATGTCATATCGTGTGCTTGAATATATTGTTATGTTACAGAATTACATACTAATGATTTTGTGATAAAAGATTTTGTAATAAAAAGGGGCGTTATCTGTGCCAGACCCTGTATATTACTGTATACAATTTCCAATATATTTATAAAATCATAGGTAAGTGCCCTGGCTGGTGTGGGTCAGTGGATTGAGAGCCAGCCTGTGAACCAAAGAGTTGCTGGTTCTATTCCCAGTCAGGGCACACGCCTTGGGTTGCAGATCAGGTCCCCAGTTGGGGGCACAGGAGAGGCAACCACACATTGATGTTTCTCTCCCTCTCTTTCTCCTTCCCTTCCCCTCTCTCTAAAAACAAATCAATACAATCTTTTTAAAAAATCATGGATAAGTGAAAACAGATAACTTTAAACCAATAAAAAGAATAATTCTACGTTGATAAATAAATATTCTCAGTTATAACTGTTTGCTTTAAAGGATTCTGGGAAACATGAGCATGTGTCTGTCTTTGGCATCCTCGTGATTCTACAGGCCTGTAAGACGTATACCAGCCCTGTTTGTTCTTTTCATTGATGTGACATCAAATGATCCCAGGGAAGAAAAAAAAGCCTTTGGAATTTGAATAACCACTCTGAACCATTCTGCTTCCTCAGTATCTTGCCAGTATCCTCCCACCAGAATCCTGAGTTGCTTACAATCTAAATAAAGGACACAAACTAATCACAACAGCCTGGGGGAGCAGAAAGGTAAACAGGCTCTTTGCTCTCAGACGGCGCTCAAAGGAGGTGGTGTTGTGAAGTGTTTAGGTGGGACAGGAAGAGTCTACTGAGGACTTCTGGAGACGGTGCATCTTGGAAGAAATGACTGACTTAACCTAGTACAGCAAGAAGAGAGCACATTACATACATTAATATAAGTCTCATTTTTTACATAAGAAATTTAAAGGCAAAAGGGATTCCTGTTAAGTTATAAGACATAGATTCCTTAAAAGTAATATTCAGATAATGGGTAAAAGCAATATAACTCTGGCATTTTATTTAATCTATATCAAACTTCATAAAAATTGTTTAGAATTTTTTTCCCAATAAAATAATTTCTGCAAAAGAGTTAGAGAGGTAAGTTATGGTATTAAATGCAGCCAAATATAAATACATGTTTAGAAAAGGAAGGCTACCGATTATATCTAATGTTTGTAGACAGTCATACGTTTGCCTGTTATGTATATTAACAGCAATCACAAGCCAATGCTGAGTAAATACAGGGTATGGCAAAAGTAGGTCAACAGTTTCTCATATGGGAAATCATACAATAATTAATACATCGTAATAATATAAGAAAAAACTCTGTTTCACATCTGCATAACTATAAACCTCTTTTTGCCATACCCTTTCCATAACTATAAAACACTTTGGAGGAAAAATTTGCAGCTGTATAACTTCCAAAACATATACTTTTTCCCACTTATTACAAAGATTTCTCAAAATTAACATAGAGTAATAATAATAATAGAACCCTATAAAATGTTTAATATGCTGTTAGAAATAGGTATGGGTGGGATACAGGACAGAACAAAAGCCTTTACTTTAGATGCTGAGATAGAGTGAGTCCAGAGTAGGTCTAATCCAGCAAGGTTAATTTTGTGCTTGTTCTTTTCATCTCCAAGGAGACTGGAGCACGTACTTTCTCATACCTCACTAAACACTAACTTGCCTATAATATGCCACATGTTCAGCAGTTCATGAAAAACTGAATTCATGCCATTTCTTTAGAAACAAAATTAATAAAGCCTGTCTTCGTAATATTTAGTTTTGATTGCATAGTCTCAGTCTGGAGGCAAAGTTGCAAATGATTCAGAAGCAAGTGTCTAGGAAAAGACCAAATCCAATTTGTGTTCTCTAATTACAGGCTCAATGCTCTCAGCGATTCTGTTTGAAAAAGCCACCTCGCACACCCTTTTATTCTTTCCTACAGAAAGCAAAGATCAAGACAAACTCAACTACTGCCTATTAATTAAAGAAGCAAAGGTAACATTGTCTCCTAATTCATTGTTATTTTCATCTGATACTACTTCACACTGATGATTAATTCTGCGCTGATAAATAAATAAATAACATGTGACAAAGAAACTCAGGTTTCACAGAAAGAACAACCAAAATATAAATACAGTTGAAACCAGCTTAGTTTTTCCGAGAACTGGGTTGCTATATTTTTTTTTTTCCTGAA
>VMDR010038229.1:0-10028 GCA_007922815.1 Macrotus californicus | reverse complement strand
TTATGCTTCTCATTCCCTGTACCTTTTCCCCATTCTCCTCCCTTCCCCTCCCTGCTGATAACTCTCCATGTGATCTCTACTTCTATAAAATTCTGTTCCTGTTCTAGTTGTTTGCTTAGTTTGTTTTTGTTTCTGTTTTAGGTTCAGTTGTTAATGAGTTTGTTGTCATTTTACTGTTCCTATTTTTGATCTTCTTTTTCTTAGATAAGTCCCTTTAACATTTCATATAATAAGGGCTTGGTGATGATGAACTCTTTGAACTTGACCTTATCTGGGAAGCACTTTATCTGCCCTTCCATTCTAAATGATAGCTTGGCTGGATAGAGTAATCTTGGATATAGGTCCTTGCCTTTCATGAGTTAGAATACTTCTTGCCAGCCCCTTTTTGCCTGCAAGGTTTCTTTGGAGAAATCAGCTGACAGTCTGATGGGCACTCCTTTGTAGGTTACTGTCTCCTTTTCTCTCGCTGCTTTTAAGATTCTCTCTTTATCTTTCATCTTGGCTAATGTAATGATGATGTGCCTTGGTGTGTTCCTCCTTGGGTCCAACTTCTTTGGGACTCTCTGAGCTTCCTGGACTCCCTGGAAGTCTGTTTCCTTTGCCAAATTGGGGAAGTTCTCCTTCATTATTTGTTCAGATAAGCTTCCAATTTCTGTCTGTTCCTCTTCTTCTTCTGGCACCCCTATGATTTGGATATTGGAATGTTTCAAGACATCCTGGAGGTTCCTAAGCCTCTCCTCATTTTTTTGAATTCTTGTTTCTCCATTGTGTTCTGGTTGAATGTTTCTTTCTTCCTTCTGGTCCACACCATTGATTTGAGTCCCATTTTTCTTCCCATCACTGTTGGTTCCCTGTACATTTTCCTTCATTTCACTTAGCATAGCCTTCATTTGTTCATCTAATTTGTGACCAAATTCAACCAAGTCTGTGAGCATCCTGATTACCAGTGCTTTGAACTGTGCATCTGATAGGTTGGCTATCTCTTCATTGCTTAGTTGTATTTTTTCTGGAGCTTTGATCTATTCTTTCATTTGGGCCATTTTTGTCGTCTTGGCGTGCCTGTTACGTAGTAAGGGGCGTAGCCTTAGGTGTTCACCAGGACAGGGCGGCCACGTCACTATGTTGTGACGCTGTATGTGGGGGAGGGGACCGAGAGGGAACAATGGCGCTTTCTTCCTTCTCTGCCGGTTTTCAGTGACTTTCCGCACTACCCACAGTCAAATTGGGCCCTCTGGTGCTGATTCCCAGTGGGTGGGCTTGTGTATGCTCTAGGACCCTGTGGGTCTCTCCAACAAGCTCTCCTGTGAGTCCAGGAGTTTCTCCCGCTGCCGCCGCCTCAACCCCCCCGGAGTTTTCATTCAGAGGCTTTGAGGCTTTATTTCCCTGTGGTGGGAACTTGGGTTGTGGGGTCTGTCTCGCTCCCCAGTTGGCCTTCCCCGTTTATCTGCACGTGGGTGTGGGACGGCCAAATCCGCCAGCAGCCACCTCGTCCCCCGGCTGCGCCTTCCCTGCCCAGATCCACCAGCCGCCACCCTGCTGCGAGTCCTCTCTGCCCGGCTGTCCGTCTCACCCCTCCTATCGGTCTGGATGAATGTTTTTCTTTAATTCTTTGGTTGTCAGACTTCCATACAGTTCGATTTTCTGTCAGTTCTGGTTGTTTTTTGTTTTAAAATTTGTTGTTGTCCTTTTTTTGGTTGCTTGAGGAGGCACAGTGTGTCTACCTACCCCTCCATCTTGGCCAGAAGTCCCGTGATGTATTTTAAATTTTGATTTTCCTAGTTGGCTTGGACCCCGTTTTTGGCTGCGTTCAGTGTGGGTCTCCAAGACTGTGACGACACGGATGTAGCCTCTCTTTGCCTGGAAGGTATACGATGCGCAATCAGAATTGCATGCATTTTCAGCATTCAGGTAACAAAGAATTTTGCCTTCATAGCCAGTCTGGAAAACGTAAATTACTTATGCCATCACTATAGTTTAAATCAGTTTTTATGTCTGACTTACGAGAAACTAATTTCAAGTTTATAATGCAATTTAAGTGAATCTTTATGTTTAAGTTTGTGAGAAGTTATGACAGACAAGGTAGTTCCATACTGATGTGTCTAAAATTCATCATAAGTTTAGTTTATAATTTTTTTCAAGACTTTAAATTTTTATATGTTAATTCATATAGCTTAATTAAATATGTTGCAAATTCATACTTTCAGGGTGGGGCAAAAGTAGGTTTACAGTTATTTGTATGGAAACTAATACAAGCATAAATAATAATACAAGAATAAATTGTGTTTCATGGATTCACAGCTATAAACCTACTTTTAACCCACCCTGTATTTATGTGTATCACTTAACCCTAAGAACAAGTCATCTTTAAGAGAACCATCTGTGTAGTACGTAATTTTCACGTAGACAGTTCCTTCTAGTATTTTATATGCTTTGTATGATAAGTTAGCCAAAGCTTTCTTTTTTTAAAACCCATTTCATATTTGATTATGAGTGTTAGCGCTTAAAAAGCACCGCCTAGCTGTGGTGAAAAGGAGCAAATTTATAAATCAGGTTTCGGCTAGTTCACACAGTACTTAAAACAGAAGTACTCAGTGAATGTTTCTTACTATATGAATTTATTTGTCATTAATAAAATCTTGATTTGGTACCTTTGGCACCTTTGGTTTTTAGAAAAATTATTTTCTGCTTCATTTATCTTAAAATTTAAAAAACTTTTTAATGGTATGTAACTCATGACTTGTCAGTTAAAAGCTTACTACACAAGTAAACAGTTTGTCACTGGGGATTAAGGATCACTCTGCTGTGTTTACAACCATGTAAAGTACCCTCTTGTCTTTCTTGTAGCTGGAAAGAGACGCCTACGTCCAGGCACTGGCCAGGTTCACCTTGCTCACAGTGAGCTCCGGCATCACTGAAATGAAGCAGAAGAACATCGACACAATTAAAACGCTTATCACAGTGGCTCACACAGATGGAAATTATTTAGGAAATTCATGGCATGAGGTAAAGCACTTTCTTTATTTTTAACTTCGCAACTTGGTTTATAAAATCAGCTAATTCTAAATATTCTATCACTGACATGCTTGAATGTTTGGGGAGAAAATTAGTACATTTAGGATAAGTTAATTTAGTTTTCTATAATGATTTATCATGTAGCCTATGTTTAAATCGTGGCTGCATATATTTAAATATTTTTGCACACATTTGTAACATCGACTTAATTTTACTCTCTTTGTTAACTTAAGATTCTGAAGTGCATCAGTCAGCTGGAGCTTGCGCAGCTCATAGGAACCGGAGTGAAACCTCGATACATTTCTGGAACGGTGCGAGGCAGAGAAGGGTCCCTCACAGGAACAAAGGATCAGGCTCCTGATGAGTTTGTGGGGCTGGGGCTGGGTGAGCATTTTTAAATTGTTTTTATGAAGTAGCAAAAACTGTTTTTAACTTGCTCAATATAAGTAACTTTGTTTTAGCAATGAAATATAATTGGAAGGATATGATAAAATGCCCTGTGGCCAACATTATGAGGAAAAGCCGGATGACTGTGTAGAGAATTGTCTTTTTTGTCTGGAATAGTTTGCAGCATTAAATGACCCTTAGTCTTAATCTCAAGAGTTGCAGGTATAAGAAAGGTACAGTTTAAAGTTATCTGTTTCTAAGACTAAGTAGATAACTGAAATGAGTGGAGGCTCGTGTAAGATGATAAATCGTTGGGGCAACTGGGGACAGCGTTCACATTCAGATTTTTAAGAGGTCCTGTGCACACCTAACTAAACTCTTCTGCCAGTATGGAAACTTTTCCGCAGTTCCCCATGTGCTCAGTCTGGCCAGAAACTTCCAGATTTAACCCAACAGAACCAAGGAAAATAGTGAAAGTGGATATAGAAGAACCAAACACAATGCACTTTTTGTCATAAATAGAAAAAGTTCCGTCAGGAAGAAGCAGAGTTAAGGCTGTCTTTGACTTGTTTAGACTGTGTTTGATTTTGAAAACTAATACGTCTGGGTTTGAATTCTGTATATGTCTTCCTTACTGTGTACAAGTAACTTTAATTCTTTGAGATTTGGTTTCCTCTTTTGCAAACTAATGGTAATATCTACTTACAGAGTTGTTAGGATTAAATAAGAATATATATAAATGGACTTAGTACAGTGGCTAATATAAGCAATGGTTTCTGGATTATTCTCTAGTCTTCTTCCCTCGCTTAAACCAAGAAATCTAGACACATGATTTAGAGAGCAGGAGGGAATACACCTGAGATGTAGGAGAATTTAACTTTTAAGGCTTTGTACTGAAGTAATATATTTCTGGACATTTTCTGTCTTTTTATCTTTTAGTGACTTCTCTGTTGTTGCTTGCAGTAAAAATTCTTAGGAAATCCAAAAGAATTTCAAGCTTAAAATATGACCCATAGGAAAAAAAAGTAAAGAGCAGGACCATGTTGTGGCTTTAAGTTGGGCTGGGGACAGTTAGTTCCCAGTGGTTATCCAACTGTGACAGCCCATAGGGCTGTCTGTACCTCAGTGTGTCTTAGGTGCCGTGGTTCTGGGAGATGCAGGGGTAGACCTAGTAACTTGGTGACCCAGCAGCAGGATTTAGAGCTGCCTGAGCACCTGCATGGTGTCTTGTGTAACCTGGAAGTCTGACTTGGATCATTAGAACTATGATTACTCCAAAAGATAGCATGAGATACAGTTGAAAAATGTTTACAGGCAAGTGAAATGAATGTGCATTGACTGATTCAATAGTATTTTAAAGCCCTTTTTTTAATACCTACAGAGTGTGTTGGGAAGCCAAAATAATGACAGGTAAAAATTGCTAGGGTTCAATTTTTCTAAGCAACAGAAGAAGTGTTTTGTCTTCTAAAAACTTAGTCAAACAAGAAATGATAATACATGCTGATAATGTTTATTGGTATATTTGAAAGTGAATTAAAATTAATTTGATCACTATGCTGTCATGCCACTTAAGTTGCAAGGATATGAGATGACCTCCCTTTTCCTAAAAAAGGAGAAAGGAATTCATAGAAAAACAGACACATTATGGATCTGGAAATAAAAATTGGAGGCTTCCAAGCCCCTCAAGCAATCAGCCACACTCTTCCACCTCTTTCATGCTTTGTCTAGGCTTTCTGTTGTGTCTTCTACTTCTCACGTTGGCCTGCCCCATTCTCCACTCACTCCTGATTGATCATTTTGAATCTACATTCAAGATGGAGCCTGTCTGTTGACTCGGCCCCTGTTGGACAGAGCCCTCCCTTCAGGCCGTCTCATTGGGTAACCCAGTGTAGCAGCTGTTCACCCCTGTGCATCTGTGCCCTGTCACCTACTCAGATAACAAACAGATGCTTTCTTCAGCAGGATGCTATAGTCAGAATTTAAGCTAGAAGAGGATGTGGAACAGTCAAGTTGGTATAGTCTGTATATTCAGCGAGGTCTGTCTGGAAAAAGTCCAGCCATTGTTAATATAACAATAATAGTTTGCACAACATGGATGCAACCCGGCAGCCAAGGAGAGTGGACTGGAATACACACGTGTAAATAATGACAACCTCACTGTACTAGTCAGTGGGGGAGGTAGATGCCATTGAGTGAACGTGTGTACTGTGTGGCTATCCTATTCAAAATTACTGAGCAAATAGAGCAACAAATCTGCATCAAATTTTGTATTAAGCTTGAACATTTCTCCATGGAAACTATTCAGATGATGCAGAAGGCTGCAGCTATGGGCGACTGGTGACTGGCAGCCTCATCATGACAACCCTCCCACTCATGCATCATGTCTCATGCAGAATTTTTTTGCGAAACATCAAACCCACCTATAGCCCAGATTTGGCACCCTGTGACTTCTGGCTTTTCTCAGAACTAAAATCACCTTTGAAAGGGAAGAGATTTCGGACTGTTGACAAGATTCAGGAAAATACAGTGGGACAGCTGATGGTGATTGGGAGAACTATGTGAGGTCCCAAGGCGCCTACTTTGAAGGGGACTGAGGCATCATTGTCCTATGTACAATGTTTCTTGTGTCTTGTATCTTCTTCAATAAGTGTGTCTGTTTTTCATAGTATATGGTTGGATACCTTCAGACAGACCTTGTATATATGCTTATTAAATAAAGTAATAGGCTCCATTATATGCAGCAAGTATTAATGCACCAATATAAATTGCACACCAATATAAATTATGCACAATTAATTTATTAATGCACCAAGTAGTCCATGTAACCAGGTTAACAGGGCTGGGTATATATTTACCTTACTTTCTGACTGATCCACTTGCATACTTCAGTACTTCTGTTTTTTTAATCCTCATCTGAGGATATGTTTATTGATTTTAGAGAGAGAAGAAGGGGGAAAGAGAGAGAGAAACACCGATATGAGAGAAATATTGATTGGTTGCCTCCCATTTGTGCCCCGACCAGAGATCAAACCCACAACCTAGGTATGTGCCCTGACCGGGGATTGAACTCCCAACTTTTTTGGTGTACAGGATGATGCTCCAACCAACTGAGCCACCCGGCCAGGGCCATACTTCTTATACTCAGTATATTCTGCTCCTTCTGTCTGAATTACTGTTCCTTCTGCCTCCTTTCCCACATGATCATTCTTCTGGATCCAACTTAATATTTCTTCATATTTGAAGCCTTCCCATGAGTTAACATCCCCATTCTCCTTTATCCTATGAAAATTACTTCTGTTTAGCAAAACTTGTATGTAATTAGTTCATTTCAGCCATGAAGTAATCATTACAGTACTAAAGTTGGTTGTAAGTCATGTCTCTTCTGGTAACTTAACTCTGTGAGCACAGGACATCTTTTTTACGTTGTTCAGTTACTGGAATAGAGTTTGAGTCCAGCTGGTTTAAATAACGTCATCTGCTACGTTTGCATTCTTTAAAGCATTTACTGAGTGTCTGGTCAGTCGAGTCAACAAGCATTTGTTGATCATCTGCTTTGGACTTAATAATCAGTAAGGTATAGGGGAAGACAAAAAAAATGTGTGTGGCCTTAGGGAACTTTTTATCTGGCTGAGAAGGCCACATTAACACACATAATTTATTTTGAAGCTGTATGAAAGAAATTCTGATTTAAGTAGTACTTTAAGTAAATGCATAGTTCGGGAGAAGATGAGAACAATGGAGAGGAATACTTCATTGAGAACTCAAATTGCATTTGATAGATTTTAAGTTTGGTCTAAATAGAAACACATATTGGCTAGAATGTTGAAGGGAACTGCCTTAATTGCTGTGCTGAAAAGTGTATACTTTATCCTGAAAGCAATAGTAAGCAAATGAAGCTGATGATATAGGAAAATTAATCTGGCAGGAGAATGAAGGAGCGATTGAAGAGGGGAAAAGTTAGCGGCAAGGAAAGAAGTCAGGAAACTACCAGTGACCTGGGCCTGAAGTTGTGAGTGTCTGAGCTGGGGAGGAATGAAAACGGGGCAGTGATGTGAAAGTAGGTCGGAGGAAAGATTTAATGACTCGTAGAGGCGGGGACAGATCTCAAAGATGGTTGTAGGTTTTGAAACTTGAGGAGGTTGTTGATCTGCTGTCCAACATATGGAACCAGTTTGGGGGGAAATGATTCTTTGGAATAAGAGGATGTTAGAACACACAGTTAGAATTTCTAATAAGCATTTATAAACGGGACTGGAGATTAGATCACAGGGGAGATTAATTATATGGAATCAGGACTCACCCTAAGAAGGTATCATTGGAACCTGGATTATTGCTGTGTTTCTTAAACATTCAGAGTAATTATGCTTAATGCCATTAATTTTGTAATCTAAATTCTCAGTGGCTCTTAATTTGTGTAGTCTTTGCAGACACAATTTGTGTTTTTATAACCATGTCTGTGTGCGTTGGTGCACTATAGCTCACTGAGCACATTTGGCCTTGGTGAAGGTCACTGATGCCAAATGAATTGTTCACCCAAATCGTTACTTCTTTTATTAGGAAAGTCGCTGACTTCCGAAATGTGTTTCAGAGTTCTAAGTGTGTTCTTCACAGAGTTCCTTCCCGGCTGAAGTGACTCTCTTTTATGTGTGGTAGTTGGAGGAAATGTGGACTGGAAGCAGATAGCAAGTATTCAGGAGTCCATCGGAGAAACCAGCTCTCAGAGTGTCGTTGTTGCTGTAGACAGGTAAGGCAAGCAGTTTATTCTCTTTTCAGACGAATACTCTTTCAATCCTGTAGCATTTAGATTTAGTTTGCTCAAAAGTAAGCAAAAAATGTATTGCCAAAATAACTTTCTTTAAGTAATATAGCAGTATTGTGATATGATATGATTTAGAAAATGAAGCACCCATAATTTTGCATTTTAGATTATAGAACATAGGAAGGAAATAAACAGTATGATAATGTAAGTCACGGTATCAAATAGTAGCCTTGATGAAAAAGAACACAAATGTTTCGTTTCTATATAGAAGACGTTCCCCTTGCTATCCCGGTTAGAAAACAGAGAGTACTTTGTCTTGCTGAGTCTGACAGAGGACTGTGTTACAGGTAAAGTGCAGGGCTTTGCTGGCAATTCTCATTATAAGCTTTTTTGGAAAGAACTTTGGAATTGGTGTATTATAGACATTACCAGGTATTCCTCATTTTTAGTTTATGTTCTAAAAGCAAACACATACTGTGGTTTATTTTACTATTGAATTATTTAGTTTATTTCAGATTTTTAAAATTCCCAGTATGTAGAATAACATTTAGTGTTCTTTTGAAAATTAGTTTTTTCCAGATGAATGCCCTCAACCCCAAATGTGAAACAGTGTTTTACAATTGTGATATCAAAATTTTTTTGCCATCTGTATGGAAACTTTTGAAAATGTAGATATAATATGTAACTTTTTTTTGGTGCTTGGAGACTCAACTCATGTTGATTTATTATTTTACTTTGCATCAGATGAAACTTTTTGCTCTGAGCGTAGAGAGAACTAGAGTGTTCCAGGGTACTGACCCTGGAAGTACTTCGTGGCAGTTTTCCCTTGAAAAGAATTCTTAATGCCCACTTGCAGCCTTTGTTGTCGTTGTTTTTATTGGGGGGGCGGGGTGGACAGGTTGAAGAAAGATTATGTGTCATCTTATACCCGTTATACAGCCCGAAGGTTTACCACGTGCTTGGTATTTTTCAGAGTCCTTTATACGTATTATTTCATTCAATTCTTTGGCCTCATGAGATGAGTATTATTACTGTCCTCAGTTTACAAATAAGGAAACTGAGACACGGGGGAATTAAATAACTTGCTCATCCCCACAGCTAGGCTGACTTGGTCTTATGTTGATAACCGTTCCGTTCATAGAGAATTTTGAGGAGTGGAGCCAGGGCGTACACTCAGGTGGCATATCTTGAGTGTGCACGCTTAACCTCTCTGCCCGCGCGTACAACTCCAGGCCAGTATAATTGTCTGCCCCTCGGCTGTCAGGATAGCTTTCTTCCAAGTGGTTTTTGTTTTTGCTTTCCAGAAAATCATCTTCACTGTCATTATGAGAATCATTCAGGCAAGAGTCAACATTTTACCTACTATTTCTGTTTCCACAATATGCTTTATATGACCATACCTAGTTCTGACTTACCCAACTACCCACCACTGTTTGGTACAGGTAGACATGGCACTCATTTGAACAGATAATACACCTCTCTGTTTTAAGAATTTCTACTGTCTCAGAGGTGTCTTAGCACAAGTACTATTAGTACTGTGTCATGTCAAACTCATCATCCCCAAAGACCTCTACAAACATAAATTTAATGTACAGTTTTATACAAAACCTCAGTATTTAAATATTAGCTTATAATGAAAACAAACGTTGCATCTTTGATTTATTATAAGATTGTATTATTCTTGTGTGGTGCATTTCACTTTTTCATTAAATTCTTCCAAGTTTCTTTTGCAGTATCTGAGTTTATTTTCATATGCAATATTCTGACTCTAGTCTATCAGCTAACTCAGTGAGATTACCCTGGTATTTAAGTCAGTGGTGAGAATATTATCAGGAACATCCTGGAAAGCTCTGTACTTGTTCAGCCAAAA
>VMDR010038228.1:0-10030 GCA_007922815.1 Macrotus californicus | reverse complement strand
GGAGAAAGAGACAGAAACATCAATTTGTTGTTCTGCTTATTAATGCATTCATTATTCATTGGTTGATTCTTGTATGTGCCCTGATGGGGAACTGAACCCACAACCTTAGCACATCAGGGCAATGCTCTAACCAACTGAAATACTCATCAGCTAGGACTAATAATTTATATTTTACAATTGTCCTGCTTAGCAAAGAGAGAAGGTTTTAAATAGAGCAAATCAAGCTTAGGTGAAGCACTTAGGAAATTTGTAAAACAAAATGACCAAATACAATTTCAAATTCAAATTTGCAAAATAATAAAAATAACAAAAATAGCAACTCAAACAGTAAGTAAGTCATGACCATAAATTAAGCACTGCAAGTTTCTAAAGCATATTGCTCTTGTAAGAGGCCAACGATGTATGTTGTACTATTATTTCTACTTCCCAGATGGCAAAACCATGGCTCAGTGTAATTAAGTAAGTTGACCAACGTCACAAAGCCAATCCCCTGAACTCAAGCAGTCTGATCCCCTAACGAGAAACTTCACGGGATAACTCAAGCAGTCTGATCCCCTAACGAGAAACTTCGCAGGATGCTGCTGCCCACATTGCTGCCCACATTGCGTGGGTAGCAGCATCAATTGTCCAAGCCTGCTTTCACACCTGTGAAATGAAAGTTACAGACTTGTTATGTCACTTGGGAACTGCATTCAGTTGCAAATAAAAGGACCTCTCTCAAACACAATAGCTGCTAAAACACCCAGAATTTTATTCTTTCACACAATTTGCTTTTTTCCATTTGCAAAAACTCAAATGCCAGATGTGTAACTTCACAGGCTTCATAGTCAATGAGCCAAAGTTAACGTCACTCTTATGTTAGCTACTCTCATTCAAATGGAGCGTCGGACTTTCTGCTAAAAGGCACTCACTGGTTCTGCCCCAGTCCTGCCAGCCACGGGTGGCAGGTTTCTGAGGAAAGACGAATCTGTCTAAGGAAAAAAAAGGGTATTTCTTTAATAAATTACGATTTGTTTTCCTTGAATCATTGGTTGGAAAATTCTGAATCAAATTCAGTGCTTAAGTGCAGTATAATAATATTCTCGATGTGTGATACATCTATTTCTCTGCTTCTTTTAGTTACTTTCTAATCCTGATCTTGATTTTTAATTACTCTTTTGGTAAAGCAACCTCCAATTTTGTTTGAAATTCTAAAACAGACTGCTTCTCTGTTGAAGAAACACATTCATTGAAAAATACATTTGGGAAAAAAATCAAAGACTATATTATTTGTTGTCTTGGTTGATTCCAGAATAAAAAAAAAGTTATTTCTTTAATGTTTCAAATTTGGATCACGTGATAATGGTAACAAAATGTTTGCAAGTATCGATGCCTAAACTTAACTTGCACATAAGTTAAATAGCAAAATACGTCTCTATCTTGAAGGAGACAAAAATGCCCAAATATTAAAAAGCAGAACTAGAAATACCTCCGTACTTGACACAAGCAAATCTGCCCACTCTGTTTATTTAAATGTCGCTGTGATTTTCTGACAGTCTTGGTTGCAAAAAAACACCACTCATTGCATCTCACTAAGCACACAGTACGTGTGCTTTGTCCACGGCATTAAGACATCTTACAGTAGCCCTGCTTCAAACGTTACTTTTCTAAGTCAAAATAGCATTAAAGGAAGTCATGCATCCGCATTTTCAATTGCTAACAAAAACCATTACTGATCAACAGGTCAAGACGGGGTGAGCCTGGCTCCCGGGGCTGTTTACAGCTCCTTTCTGCGGACGAGGCAGCTTCCTGTCAACCACCTCCACCACAGCAGAGCCCCTGTCAAGCTGTCAGCCAAGCATGAGGACCGAGTGACACAGGGAGCTGATAAAGGCAATCCTATTTACCAGAAAATTAAACCAAATAAGCAGTGTCTGCTTCACCTGACCTTTCACTGTGTCTGAAAACATTTTTAAATAGTAGAACTCAGTAAGCAATTTGGTTCATGATCAAAGGTTTGTTATTGCTTCTAATCTACTGAAACTTGAAGCCATTATACACTATAAACTTATATCTTGGAAACAAAAAAATTAGGTATATGAAAGTTCTACTCAAAAAATTCAGAGTTATAGAAAGACTGCCTATTTATTCACTGAAATTACTTGACTTTTTAAACTCTCTAGTAAAATGTAGGCATCAAATATGCAAATTTCAATAAAAAATATCATATTTGTCCTTGCATTTACATAAGCCATTACTAAATGAGGCATTACGAAATGATGTGTGTGTATGGGCAATAAATACCCATTAGGGTTCAGTGAAGATACACTGTGATGTATATACTCTAACCAGCATGTCATTGCTAGCCTGTGTGACATGACAATATTCAAACTGGGTCAGAGATTGACAAACTGTACAAAGAACCAGAGAGTAAATATTTTAGGCTTCGTAGGTCACATAGGGCTTCTCTACAATGCTTTTCTTCTCCCATTCTTTCTTTTTTAAAAAACAACCCTTGAAAAACAGCCATGTTTAGTTCCTGGGCCTATACAAAGATAGGCTGGGGAAAATTTGGCCCATGTGCAAACCTCTGAGCATAATACTAACAGAAAATACTAAGAAAGGTTAGGGCAAGATGTATTAATAATTTAAATTTAAAAAGAGCTTTTCAACACTTAGTTTCTACCTCTTATTCTACCAATTTTTTATGAGTGGCTAAACACATATAAATTATTATATAAATATCAAACATATTTAAATTGGCAGGTAATCTACAAATCCTTTCCTTCCTCAGTTATATTGGAAAAAATAAATAATAATACAATTGCAACTACTACATTGAAGACTAACAAGGAAAAAAGATTCTCGCTTAGATAACTGGATTTTATACAACCATATCTGCCTATATTACCTTCATACAATTAATATTGGGTTGGCCAAAAAGTTCATTCAGTTTTTTCCATATGCTGGCTCTAGTAATGCTTAGTTGTCTTTAACTTCAATGGAAACAATTTTGTTAGACTGCATCATGACAGCTGTCATTGTCAGTGTGCATTAAAAAAATTATCAAAATTGGTGACTCTTTGTGCAGCCATTTTAATATTGAAGATGGAAGAAGATACACAACATTTTTGGTGTATTATGCTTTATTATTTCAAGAAAGGTAAAAACGCAACTGAAACGCAAAAAAAGATAATAAGCACAGTGTATGAAGAAGGTACTGTAACTGACCAAATGTGTCCAAAGTGGTTTGCAAAGTTTCTTGGTACTACTGACGTTTTGGCCAAAGAGTTCTTTGCTGTGGGGCTGTCTTGTGCATTGGAAGATGTTTAGCAACTGTCCTGGCCTCTACCCACTAGAAGCCAATAGTGGGAGACAGCCAGCATACTCAAAATACCCAAATCAATAAAGTTATTGGTGAAAATGAAAAAAAGTGTTATTTACTTTACAGAAAAAAACTGAATGATTCATTGCACAACCCAAAAAATAGTAACAGAATGTGCCAAAAAACTCAATATGGTTCACACTACCTGGAGCAGCAGCGATGAAAGTAACAAGGAAGGGAAGACCAACCGTGTACTGAGCAACAAGTGTTTAGTTACTTTGCTTTGGTCTCTTTACTCTGGTATTTTCTAGTATATTATAAAAAGAAATAATTCACACAGTTGGCCCACCCACAACTGTTCTCAAAGAGTACTGATAGTGCTGGACTTGCCACTAAAAAACAAGTGACAGTACAGGTGACAAGTTTAAGGAGCAGTCAGGGACCGGTCACTGAAACAAAGGTAAAAATCAATGGTGCTGCGGAGGTAGAAAGGCCTCCAATGTTACAAAGAAGCTCCACAAATACAACCATGCCCTGGGAGGACTGCTGTGAGCATGAGCTGGAAAGAAACCATGGCTCATCAAGACTTCAAGGGACTGGAAGAGTGTGGCAGAGTGACAGCCATGGAAAAGTGAAGTATGATGCTGGGACCATTTTTTTAGGATATAGTAATGAAAAAACTAGACAGAAACACTGAGATTAGCATGGGCAGATTAGTTATGCCAGAAAAACTTCTTATGAAATCCTTTTTTTAATTATTATTATTGTTCTTCAAGTACAGATGTCTCCATTTTCTTCCCACCACTCTCTCCCGCCCGACCCACCCCCCTCTGGTTTTATGCATGGATGCTTTTATACATGTTCTTTGACTGCCCTTCTTCTTTCCCTGCTTATCCTCCTTCCCTTCCCCTCTCTTGTTACTGTCAGTTTGTCCCTTATTTCAACGTCTCTGGTTATATTTTGCTCGCTTGCTTATTTTGTTGATTAGGTTATACTTAGAGGTGAGATCATATGGTATTTCTCCCTCACCACCTGGCTTATTTCACTTAGCATAATGCTCTCCAGTTCCATCCATGCTGTTGCAAAGGGTAGGAGCTCCTTCTTTCTCTCTGCTGCATAGTATTCCATTGTGTAAATGTACCACAGTTTTTTGATCCACTCATTTACTGATGGGCACGTAGGCTGCTTCCAGCACTTGACTATTGTAAATATTGCTGCTATGAACATTGGGGTGCTTAGGTTCTTTGGAAATTGTGTTCTAGGATTCTTGGGGTATAATCCCAGCAATGGAATTACCAAAATGCAGTTCCATTTTTAGTTTTTTGAGGAAATTCCATATTGTTTTCCACAATGCCTACAACCAGTCTGCATCCCCCACAACAGTACACTAAGGTTCCCTTTTCTCCAAAATCTCATGAGAACTTGTTTTTTGATTTGTTTATGATGGCCATTCTGACCATTGTGAACTGGTATCTCATTGTGGTTTTAATTTGCATCTCTCTGATGGCTTGTGATGCTGAGCATCCTTTTGTATGTCTCTGGGCCCTCTGTATGTCCTCCTTAGAGAAGTGTCTGTTCAGGTCCTTTGCCCATTTATTTGGAATCTTTGTCTTCCTGTAGTGGAATCATGTGAGTTCTTTATGTATTTTGGAAACCAAACCATATCCAAGGTATCATTGGCAAATATATTTTCCCATACAGTTAGTTGCCTTTTCATTTTGCTGCTGTTTCCATTAGCCATGCAGAAGCTTTTTATTTTAATACACTCCCATTTGTTTATTCTTTCCTTTATATCCTTTGCTCTAGGGGACATATCCGTGAAAATATGGCTGCATGGAATATCTGCGATTTTCCTGCCTATGTTCTCCTCTAGAAACTTTATGGTGTTGCAACTTATATTTGTCTTTTTTCCACCTTGAATTTATTTCTCTGTATGGTGTAAGTTGGTGATCAAGTTTCATTTCTTTGCTGCATGTGCCTGTCCAGATCTCCCAATACCATTTGTAGAAGAGGTTATTTTTACTCCACTTTACGCTTCTGCCGCCTATGTCGAACATTAATTGACCATAGAGACTTGGGTTTATTTCTGGGCTCTCTATTCTGTTCCATTGATCTGTGTATCTGTTCTTATGCCAGTACCAGACTGTTTTGATTACTATGGCCTTGTAATACAGTTTGATATCAAGTATTATGATCCCTCCTAGTTTGTTCTTCGTTCTCAAAATTGCTGCAGCTCTTTGGGATCGTTTATGGTTCCATATAAATTTATAATTTGTTCTCTATCTGTGAATATGTCATTTGTATTTTAATAGAGATTGTGTTGAATCTATAAATTGCTTTGGGTAGTATGGCCATTTTGATGGTGTTAATTCTTCCGATCCATGAACATGGTACATGCTTCCATTTGTGTCTTCCTTAATTTATTTCTTCAGTGTTGTGTAGTTTTCTGAGTACAGGTCTTTTACCTCCTTGGTTATGTACACTATCATGTCATCTGCAAACAATGACAGTTTTAATTCCTCATTTCCCATTTGTATGCCTTTTCTTTCCTTCTCTTGAATGATCACTATGGCTACAACTTCGAACATATGTTAAATAGAAGTGGTGAAAGAGGACATCCCTGTCTTGTCCCTGATATTAGTGGGAAAGCTTTTAGTTCTTCCCCATTAAGTATGATGCTGGCTGCAGGTTTCTCATATATGGCCTTTATTATGTTCAGGTATGTTTCCTCTACTGCCATTTTGCTGAGTGTTTTTATAATAAATGGGTGGTGTACCTTATCAAATGCTTTTTCTACATTTATTAATATGATCATATGATTTTTGTCTTTCATTTTGTTTATGTGATGTATTATGTTTATTGATTTGCAAATATTGTATCATCCTTGCATCCTTGGTATGAATCCTACTTGATCATGGTGTATGATCTTTATAATGTATTGCTGGATGAGGTTAGCCAGTATTTTGTTGAGGATTTTAGTGTCTATGTTATCAGGGATATTGGCCTATAGTTTTCTTTCTTTGTTGTGTCTTTACCTGGTTTTAGGATTAGGATGATACTGGCCTAATAAAAAGAGTTTGGGATACTCTTAAAAAGAGATGCTGGCTTTCCTCTTTTTGGATTTTTCGGAATACTATGAGGAGGATAGGGGTTCATGCTTCCTTAAACGTTTTGTACAAATCTCCTGTAAAACCATCTGATCCAGGGCTTTTGTGTACTGGGAGATTTCTGATTACTGCTTCAAGTTCACCAGCTGTTATCAGTCTGTTCAGGCTTTCTGCTTCTTGATTCAGTTTTAGAAGATTATATGTTTTTAGAAATTTGTCCATTTCACCCTGGTTTTCAAATTTCTTGGCATGTAGTTCTTCGTAGTAATTCTTTACAGCCCTATGTATTTTTGTGGTATCAGTTGTAATGTCTCCTCTTTCATTTCTGACTTCATTTCTTTGGGTTCACTCTCTTTTTTTCTTGATGAGTCTGTTTAAAGGCTTGTCAATTTTGTTTATCTTTTCAAAGAACCTGCTCCAGGACTTATTGATCCTTTGAATTGTAATTGTAGTCTTTATGTCATTTAATTCTGCTCTAATCTTAATTATTTCTTTCCTTTCACTCACTCTGGGCTTTGTTTGTTGGTGTTCCTCCAGTTCTTGTAGATGTAGGGTTAGGCTGTTTGTTTGAAATGTTTCTATCTTTTTTTAGATAGGCCTCTATTGTTATGAACTTCCCTCTCGGTACTGCCTTTACTGTGTGCCATAGGGTTTGAACAGTTGTGTGTTCATTTTCATTTGTTTCCAGAAACTTTTTGATTCTTCCCTGATCTCATTCTTAACCCATTCACTGTTAATAGCATGCTATTCAATATCTATGAATTTGAATGTTTTTGAGATTTTCATTCAGGTTGGTTTCTATTTTCAGTCCCTTGTGGTCAGAAAAAATGACTGATATTATTTCAATTTTCTTGAATTTGTTGAGGTCCTATCATGTGGTCTATCTCTGGAACTGTTCCATGTGTATTTGAAAAGAATGTGTATTTTGCTTCTTTGGGATGAAAGGTTCTATATACATATATCAGTTAAGTCCATTTTATGTATGGCATTGTTCAATGACACAATACCCTTGATGAAATTTTGTTTAGAAGATCTATCCATTGTTGACAGTGGGGTATTAAAATCCCTTACTATAACTGTGTTGCTGTCAATATCTTTCTTGGAGTCCTCCATGTTTTTCCTTATATATTTGGGTGCTCCTATGTTGAGTGCATATGTGTTTATAATGTTTATGTCTTTTTGATGGATTCTTCCCTTGAGTATAATGAAGTGTCCTTCTGTGTCTTTTCACAGCCTTTGTTTTGAAGTCTATTTTGTCTGATGTAAGTACTGCTACACAGCTTTTTTCCTGTCCATTTGCTTGGAATATTTTTTTCCAACCCTTCACTTTCAGTCTGTGTAGGTCTTTGGTTCTGAGGTGGGTCTCTTGTAGACAGCCTAATATGTGAGTCATGTTTTCTCATCCATTCATCTACTTTATGTGTTTTTATTGGAGCATTTAATCCATTTACATTTAAGGTTATTATTGATAGGTACTTATTTTCCCCTCCCGCCCCCCCACCCACTGTGCCTGTGTTCCTCTCTCACCCTTTCTCTTCCTCTTCTTAAAGCAGTCCCTTTAGCACATCTTGTAGTGCTGGTTTGGTAGAGGTGTATTCTTTCAGCCTTCTTTTGTTTGGGAAACTCCTTATTTGGCCTTCCATTTTAATGACAGCCCTGCTGGGTAAAAACATCTTTGTTGCAGTCCTTTGTTTTTCATTACTTGGAATATTTCTTGCTATTCCCTCCAGCTTGTAATGTTTCTGTTGAGAAATCAGCTTCTAGCCTTATCGGAGCTCCCTTGTACATTACTGTGTCTGTTTGCTGCCTTTAAGATTCTCTGTCTTTAAAATCTGGCATTTTAAAATGATGTGTCTTGGAATAGGCCTCTTTAGGTTCATCTTGATTGGGACCCTCTGTGCTTCCTGAACTTACATGGCTTTTCCCCTCTCCAGATTCAGGAAGATTTCTGTTATTATTTTTTCAAACAGAGTTTCTATTCCTTGCTCATTTTCTTCTCCTTCTGGTATTCCTGTGATTCAAATGTTGTTGTGTTTCATGTTGTCTTGTAGTTCCCTTAAGCTATCTTCATATTTTTTTAGTCTTTTTTCATGCAGCTGCTCTACCTTGGTGTTTTTTCTACCTTGTCTTTCAGCTCACTAATTCCTTCTTTTGCTCTCTCCAGCTTGCTTGTAATTCCTTCCAGTATTTTTTTATTTCAGATATTTTATTCTTGATTTCTTCCTGGTTCTTGTTTATAGTTTCTATTTCCTTTTTTATACTGTTGTACTTCCCACTCAGTTCCTTGTAGTTGTGTATGAGTTCCTTGAGCATCCTTACCATCATTCCTTTGAATTCTATATCTGATAGTTTGCTTGTCTTCATTTCACTTAGCTCTTTTACTGGGAAATCTTCCATTCCTTTCGATTGCGTGTTCTTTCTTTGTCTCACCATTTTAGGTGACTCTGTTTGTTTCTGTGATTCCAGATGCTCTGCTTTGCCAGCTGTCTTTGTAGGTAGAACTTCTATGGTAGGAGTTTTTTGGGACTCAGTGGTGCGGTCTCTTTGATCTCCTTGTCGGGATGCTCTAGGCTTGCCCTTTCTTCTATTTCTGTGGGCTCTCTTGTTGTACTTGGGCTTTACCTGTTGGTGGCTCCTTTGTTGGTGTGTTCTCCCCTCCGGCAGGTTTACTGGTTTTCACAACTCCCATCTTGTGTTTTATGCTGTGGTACAGGTGTTGGTAAACAAAGCAGTATTACCAGACAACCAAACCTATACCAGCAAAAGTAACTCCCCCAACACATCAGCAGTCTCAACTGCAACTAAACTAAGATTAATAAAAATGAAGAGGATTGCAGATATTATAAGATATAACACAGGAAATATGACATGAATAAAAGAGGAAAATGTTGTTGTGTGGTAAGAAGGAGGAGAATTGATAAGAGCTGGGATAGATCCAAGGTGAAGAAAGGGAGAATAGAATTTAAACATAAGTAAAACACAAAAGGGCAATGGCAACAACGGGGTAAGAGAGGGATGAGTGTACTATGAGGTATGAAGTAAGACTGAAAAGGTGCTGGACCAACAGGAGCAAAACTGCAGAAAAGCCACAGCAGGGTCGACAGCAACAACAGCTGAGTGAAGTTTAATAAAGGTGAAACGGGAATAAGAATATTGTGGGAAAGCGAAAAGTGAATATGAGATGTCTACAGTAAAGAAAAATTATTTTGACAGGATGGGGGAAGCAAGCTACTAAGAGTAAGGAATAAAATCCAGGTTGAGAGTTGGGGAAGAAAGAAAAAGAAAAAAAAAGGTGGAGGAGAAAACAGCAAAATAAAATTCCTCACTCAACTGATCAGGAGCAGGGCAAAAGTGCAAGGAAGTAAGACAGCGGGAGAGCATTCCATGGGATTTAAAGTAGAAACAAGTAGTGAAGAAATAGGAGTTCCTTTGCAGAAGTACAGCAATAACCGTGATATTTCACCTAACTACCCACTGTTTATAAAAGGTGAAAGAGATATAAGACTCTTATTAGAAGGCAAAAAAATATGTGATCTTCTTAAGAAAGAAGAACACTTATGTGAGATTAGATGGAGGAGAAATAGTGAGAGTAATGGATAGAAACTGGGTGCGGTGCTGG
>VMDR010038227.1:0-10031 GCA_007922815.1 Macrotus californicus | reverse complement strand
AATAGTGGGGGGAAGGGTTTCTAGGAAACACTATAAAGGACACATGGACATAACCAAGGGGGAGGGTGGGAGCGGGGGAGGGGGGAGAGTGGTGGGGGGAAAATTCAAACTGTAATTGAACAACAATAAAGTAATTTAAAAAAAAACAACAACAAATACCAAATACTCAATCTGCAAAGATAATTGAATCTCGAGAATTGGTACAAACCTAACCTCACAGTAACTGAATAAACAGGTTTTGTTGTTTCTAAAGAAAAATAAAAAATAAAAAAATAAAAGTTCTTCTATTTTGCTCACAGCAGAGTTTGACTCAGTGTTGTTCTCAAGATAGAAAGCAAATTTCCCTCAGAATGCTGAAGATATTGTTCTGTTGTCTCCTTATTTAGTGTTGATACTGAGAAATCCAATATTATCTGGTTCTTTTCTGTCTGTAGTTAATCCAATCATTTAGCTCTTTACTGTCTGAGGTTTGAGCAGAACTCAGAGCCTGCCTAATCCACTAGAGCACTGGAGTGTTCTCTCTATCACATCTGATACCATAATGCCTACTTACTGTGGACAATATAATGCCAGAAATATAAGCAAAATTAATCTTCAATCAATTCAGTTCATATTCTTTCATGATTTTCTACCAGTGGAATTTGAGAACTTCACCTTTTTAAAACTATATAAAACTGCATTTCAGTTTTTATCCACCAGGTGTCACCTGAGAAACAAACAACTGTACAGAGCCTATGTTCGATTCTCTGCACAAGAAAAATAAATATCTTCCTCTTTTATGCACGAAAATTGAAACGTTCTTCTCATGATGTAGCAGCTGTTGGGGTAGAAGGGTGCACAGCCGTTGCACCCTGGCAGATGAAGACGTTACTCTCAGAGTCAAACTCTCAGTATACTCAACAGACTTTTCGTTTCTTAAACAGATTGTTTCCCAAAGTTTATTACTAAGAATCTAAGAGTTCGTTTTAGTGGAAGTTGTTAGAATATTTTTAATGCTATCAATTTTTATATGAAATAAACAGTTTTAAAAAAGCAAACCTCAACTACTTACACCAGAATGTAAACCAAAAGAAAAGAGACAGGTAACTTCGGGGTTCGTGAACTAATATTCCCACAACTGCAGTCAACCCTCCACAATCTGTTATTCCCTGATGTGTGTGGCCGGACTCCTTCAGTGACTGGCAAGCCCTGCATGGTCTGGACCTGACCACCTTTCTTGCCTCCCTCTCCTTTTCTCCTGGTTCTCCAGCTACCCTGGGCTTCTGTCAGATCCCCAAATTACCAGTACCCCTTTGCATATGTTAGCAGCCCAGCCTGGAGTGGGCCTCTAACCCTCCCTTTATCTATTAGTCATGGTCCTTCTGGACACAGTGTGAATGTCAGTTCTTGGGTGACCTCCAGCCCCGTTTAGCGTGGGATCCCCTCTAATCCGTTTTTTCTTCACAACAGTTACTTGTTCTTATCTATTTGTGTGATGACTGATCTAAAGAGTAACTGCCTTGGGGCACCCCTGTATCTTTGCCATCTAGTCCTTAGTGGTGCTCAATAAATATAAATAAATAAACTTATGTTTACCTATTTTATTATTTTGCAATATAAATTAAATCTTAATAAATATAAATAAGTTTATCTTTACTTACAGAATTTATAAATAAAGGGCTTAATAAGTATAAATAAATGTCACTCAACAAATACTTGTTTAAAGAAAGTTATTGAATTACAATGTTTGTAGCCTCCCCTATTAGAATGCAAGCGCCATGAAGGATGATCACCCCCTTCCTTTCACTTTTGGATCCAAAGCCTGACACAGGCCCACTGTCGGGGTCAATAAATATTTGTTAAGTGGGTCTGTGAATAAATGAATGAGTATGTATTTTCTAAACCAAAAATTAGGACATATTTGGACCTGTATATGAAATGAGGTCTAACTTTGGACATAAGGGACAAACTGTTGCCAAATATGGGGGCAATTAAATATCTTTTTTTAACAACTGTTTTGTCCACTGGTGAAGTGGTATGTGCATGACATAAACACCGGTCACCTGTGAGGCAAGTCCTAGGTGAAATTACACTAGGTTTCTCATCACGCCCATTCACTCACTTAGGGACCAACCAGAAACGTGACACGAAAACCTTTCACAGGGTTTCTCTCCTTCCTGGGGAAATTACAGGACTTTTTCAACTAGGAGGGTGCAATGCCATTACTGATGATCTCACCTATGAGTAGAAGAGTGGAGCAGCTTTTCCACTCAAGAAACAATTTGGATAGGGGGTTTTTCCAGGCACTGCCACAACATGGCACAGAGACCTGAGCTGAAAGCATCAGTTATTCCACAAATATTCATTCATTCATTCATTCATTCGACAACTTTCTATTGAATAATCACACACTAGTTACATTGCTTGAAGCTACTACAGCTACAAAAACAAATGAGACAGGATTCTTGCCCTCAAGAAGCTTACCATCTTTTAGGGAAGACTAACAGCTGGAATCCAGTGTGGCATATAAATACAATGCACAGGGTATTTCATAGCTCGACATAAATTAGGGTTGTGGTTGGGAGTTCTCAGGAGAGCTTAAAGAGGAGATCCCCGAGCTTAGTTTTCAAGGACAAGAAACATTGAGCTGTAATAAGAAGGGAAGGACAAACAGCTTCTTAGAAGAGAAAATAGCCTGAGGGAGGGCACATAAGTCCCCTCCCCTGTTTCTCTCCCCCCGCTGAGGGAAGAGAAACAGAAGCAAAGGCTTGTTTGGGGAATGAGGAAAATGTTAGCATGCTATATAACAAAGCACAGAGCCCAGGAGCCCATTCAACCGGAAGCTAGGAGACTCAGTGATTCTAAGAGTTCACAAGATAATTCCTTCCTCCCCTCTCACAGCTCACCCCCTCCCAATAACCAATTTTATTTATTTTTTGAACATAAAGCAAAAAATAAGTTAGAGGCAGTAGAAAAGTTGTTTTCAATATGAGTGACAGTTACGGCAAGTGCAGGCTTACAAATCTGCAGGAGCTTCTGTTACTAGTTTTCTAGGGAAATTGAAGCTGATCACAGAGACCAGGCAAAGATCTAGTGAGAATATGCTGCCTCTACAAGGAGATGCTCTTGTAGCCTGGGTTGTATTAGACAGCAGAGCCTAAAGGACAAGTTTCTGAGCTGCTGCTTTTTAGGGAGATACAATCCCAGAGAAGCCTGAGGAAGAGCGAGGCTGGGGAAAACAAGCGAGGCTTGAATCAGTCTGTTGTTGGCATAAAATATGGTTAGTACTCCATCTCATGGGGTATTAACCATACTTGCTGCCAAAATACTGCTTCTCAAGGTAGCCTGTCAGGAGGGAGGAAGGGAAAGAAATTTATCTGCTGGCTCTTTCCTACTCGGGGTCTCCCACGGGTCAACTGTCTGCCCCATGCAGCATTAACTGCCCTGGAAAGGTATAACTCTCTCTCCAGGCACCTAGAGGAAGCTGAGGTTATTCTACTTCACTAAAGTGGTGTTTGCCAAGGTTTTTTGACCACCCTTTCCCTTCGGGTTCATTTTGTATTTAGACAGTATCCTAATTTCAGAGTCTGCTCTCCAAAGAAGTCAGAAACTGTCTTGACATCTTAGATTTTAGGATATAGAGTCCAGGTCCCACCCATCAGACCCCCCTGACTGAGATCTCCATGCAGAAGTGAGTGAGGTGCCTCACGGAATCCATCGTGCCAGGTGAAGGGAAAGGCAGCACCTTCCAGAAACCAGGGCCAGAGGGCCTACCTCTGGTGGTGAGGGCTGGGCTGTCTGCGCCCAGGGACAGTGGGGTGTCCCCTGGAACCATCGTGCTGTGTAACTTGCATGTGGCTCCTGGTCTCAGTGAACATCCATGGTTGATTCTCTGGACCTAACTGAGATTTTTACAACTACTTAAAACTTTTAATAAAATTCTTCTTCTTCTTTTTTTTTCATAAACTAGCTAGAGTGGGTTTTGTTTCTAAAATCAAGGAACTTCAAAGATTCATGTACCCTACAAATATATTTTGGATTGTCTTCAAGTTATGACATACTCTAATCCTGGATCTGCTCACTTATGTGGAACACATCTCATTATTTTCTATTCTGTATCCTACAGTCATAGAATTCTAGACTCTTAGACACAGAAGGATCCTTTTAGACACTCTCTTATCACTCACCTTTGGCTTTTAGAAAATGTTCATAGCACATGCATTTCAGGGAACCAAGTGTCTCCTGGAACAAACAAACACAAATTTGTACTGGCTGAAATGCCTTTGTGCAGGTCATTCAATGAGTAGGGCTGAAAGGGCGCTATTGGGAAATTTTGTTTATGTGAGAGACAGGTGAAGAACCTGCAGGCTGTAACCCAATTTAGCCAGACACTTCTGGTAGAAAGAAATCAGTGACCTATAAATCAGTAATTTTCCTGCAATATCTAGTGAAACCAGGTCACTATTTCCAGCCCTAATTTTGTTCCCTGATCTCTTATCATTTAGCTATGTTACAAATTTCCTTTTGATAAAGTTGATTAGTAAATCGGTGGGAAAAACAAAAATTTAAAGCAAAACCTACAGGAATTTTTGGGATGTCACTCCATAAAGTATCCATTTATGTGCTAGGTATGCCACAGCTGTATTATAGTAGGATCATAAATGATAAGAATTGTTATGGCAATTTTCTTTTTTTTTTTTAGCACAAGAAAAATCTGATGAAACTTTTTGATTGGTTTAATTACAATGGCCAACAAGCACTGATTTTGGTTTTCATTTAGAACTCTTTATTCCCCAAGGATGGCTGAGTGACTGAGTATGGGTGATAGACTGGGGTGGGTCTCGGAATCGCCAGAGGACACTGTCCCCACTCTCCTCCCTGACAGTCCTCATGTGGCCCTTTGGGTGAGGATGGCAGAGAAACAGAGTTCTGTGCTGGGTTAGGTCAGGCTTATCAGAAGTAAAGTTTTAAAGTAAAATGCATTAGCTGGTAAGATGGCCCTATGCAGTCCAGAGAACTCTGCCCCAAACAGAATACCTAGAAATATTTTAAAAAATATACTACCGTGGTCACAAAAAAGGATATAAGCCAATCATAATGACAAAAACATGCCTAATAGTTTTATAAGGATGTGTTTCTTGACTGTTCTGTGATCCCATTCCTGGGAATATTCTGCTCCTCCTGTTCCTCCACTCCTCTCTGCCCATGGCTCCTTGAACAATTCAAAGCCACTTGTCCTGTTCCTGCAGGGTATGTGGCTCCCAACTGAGAATCACTTTCAGGAGGAATGGCTGTTCTTTAATAGAGTGGCTTATATTCTGTGTTGGGCCAAAATCAGATTGAGAAACATAGACTTAGAAAAAAATAGAGGATAAGTCTTGTAATACCTGGTTTCTCCTTAATTTCAAATGAAAGTTGCTAAGTCTACTTTCACTGAATATTAATCCTTAATTTGAAATGTCATTCTCAGTAGGCAGTGGGACTAACTACTGTACCTTTCTCTTTCTCACACTGAAATACACACACACAGTAAATTCAAACATGAAAGAGTATATGGTGACGTTAGTCTGCCTCCTGTCCCTAACACCTATTCCCCTGGTCCCTCATTCCCCCTCTGTATTATCCCTAGAGACATTCTTCCCTATGCAAGCAAATACATGTGTGTGCATTTATATTGTTCTCCTACTGTTACACAAATATTTATATGCTGCATGCACTTTTTACACATGCTTCTTAAAAACTTAACGAACATCTTGGAGATAATTGCATTATCAGCACAATTATTCTTTTTGATGGCTGTGGAATATTTGACTACAACAGAGAACTTGACACTCTCACCTGAACTCTGGTCACTCCACTTCCCCAGCCCCGCACTGCTGCCAACGCCACAGTAATCAGAGGACGCAGCAGCACTCGATGTTAGCCAAATAGTTTCACCTTTCTTTAAGGAGTGCCATTTAGGCTGCTGAAGGGTACTTTGCCAAAAATGACATATTTTTGTTGTCTTTTTCTTCTGTATTTTTTAAACCTGCTTTTAAAAGAAAGACGACAAACTTTTCTTTTCCCCAGTACTTTCTCCCCTTTGGCATTGATTCTTTACTTATTGATCCTAAATACATCCAGAGTTGGTTTTATGTTATTCCCAGGTGCCTTGATAGAATTATGTTTCCTATTTTCAGTCAGGGTTAGGTGACCAGAGGGCACAAGGTCTGAAAGTACCCTAGAGTTTTTGAAGGATGGGGTGGAAGTCAATCTCTGCCGCACATCAAGGGGTTCTTTACCTTTCCTGACCTTGGAAAACCTGCCCTTGGAATTTATGTTGCCCTAACATTTGAGTACAAGCTGATCTTTTTTATCAACTTTAAAATTGATAAAAAAAATTTTTTTCCCGATGGGGTTACCGAGCATTGCTGCAATCAAGGGATCTCTCAAAGTCTCAAAGTTCAGGAAAGTCACAATGAATGAAATCTGCCATGCTGTCCTCCCCTGAGACCCCCCTCTCAACAATTTACAACCAACAATGTTCTCTTTTGTCATACTATCAAATGTAAGAGAGAGAAAGAGAGAGAGAGGAGAGAGAGAGAGGGAGAGAGAGAGAAGCTAACAGCAATTCTGCCTATTTCTCTTGCTACAAAGACTCGCAAGCCTGTAACACCATCCTTAGTACAAAAAAAAAAGTCTAGAGGATGAAAACCTTGGAGTAAGTAACTCTTTTTCAAAAACAGAGAGGCAGAGGGAAAGATGGCAATAAAAGGGAAATACTTTGTGTGATTGTAGATCATTTTTAATAACTCTAACCAGCAAATCCTTTTACCTCCTTTACTTCTGCCTTTTCTTTTCATGCTGCTGTTACTTTGAGTTCTGTCCTGTCTTATTCTCTTCTTGTTCTATACGATATCATCACATCATAAGTTGTGAATGTCATCCTGGTGTTTATTATTTCCATATCTAGATATTAGATTTAATCTTTATCTTTTCCCCATGATTAAGAGCCATATAGCCATGAAATTATTGGACATTTCCACTTGGATGTTAAAGATATATCTCAAATTCAATTTGTTTAAAATCAAATCTGTCACCTTTATCATCAAACTTTCGCCATTTATCCAAGCCAGAAGCAAAGCATCATCACTGATACTTTCATTTTCACACTTTTCTCAAAATCCAGTCAGGTGTTGATTCCTTTGGGTTTCTACAGGTTCTCTGATTCCAGGCTCTCTCCTGCCTTCCAGCATCTGTGATACTGTCCACATTTCCTTTTCCTTTCCACCCTCCGTCAATCTTCGGCCACCTGTACTTCAGCAGACTAACTCCAATTCAAAACTCTGGGGTTCATCCTAAACCCCCCATCACCTCCCAAGTCTGATTTGAATGGCCCTCTTATGTGATCTTAACATCTTAAAATCCTCTTGTTGTAATATTTCTATACTATATTATAATGTCTTTGTTTGGAATATGTCTTATTTACTAGATTAAATCTCCAGGAGGAACAGGGTTCTATTAATTTTGTTCTCATTGGCACCCCAATTCCTAGTTTGATGTCTGGGTCAGCATAGAACTTCAATAACTATTATTAAGTAAGTATAAGGAGAAAAACACCTTCTTTTTTTGACAGAACCAGCAACATCAATTTTAGGTGTTTAGCAGAGATAGTTAACTGTCTTCCAAAAACTGGTGTTCCCTTTCTGAAGACAGAGTAGTTTGGGAGTGAGGCTACCTAGCCAGGGGCCATATTTCCTAGCCACTTGCACTTAGAAGCACTGGTTCTCACTGATGGAACGTGAGGAGACGTAATATGTGTAATTTCTGGGCCAGAGAGGTTAAAAAGCTAGACTACTTTCTCCATCACTGCCTGGACATTGGCAAATAGGCTGACCTTGACAGGTGGCAGAACCTCCTTCAGCCTGGGTCTCTGAACGGTTCCATGGAACAGAGCTATCTTCCCCCTCCCTTATCCCTACCTCGCACATCTACTTGGATTTTATATAAGCAAAAAAAGAAACTTATTATATTAAGCCATTGAGGTTTCAGAGTTCATCTGAACTTGGGTTACAACAGCTAGCATTTATTAATTCATATAGACAGATAGCTAGCTACCTTAGAAAAACTCTTGCACAAAGAAACATATAAATACCAATTATAGTATTGCTCATTCTGTAGAAAAAAAATGGAAAAAATAACTTTAGTCATGTAGTGAAGTACTACACAGCAATATAAACGAATAGTCTACATGTATATCATATGGGGAAAAAATCTCAAAAACAATATTTAATGGAAAAGGCAAGTTACAAAAGAATGTGCAAGGATGATACCATTTTATAAAAATTTAAAACAACTAAAGCAATACAATATTGCTTGTGAACATATACCTATACAATAAAAATACCAAAACATGTATAGGAAGTATACGGTCAAATTACTGATTAGTACTAAGGAAGGAAGAAAAAATATGGTGGTTGGAGGTGGGGGAGCTTTAGCTATAATAGTAACTTTTATTCATCTTTAGAAGGAGGGCTTTTAGCATGGTTAAATTTTAATGTTGGGGTTTGAGGAATCCCTCAAATAGCACCTAAGTTCTGAATCAAATAAGAGAAAGACAAAGTCAGACAGATTGACAACAAAAGATCATATTTAGAACTATGTAAGTAAATGATGAAAATGTGGCTCAGATCTCAAATTTTAAATATTGGACCCCAGAAATAGACAGGAGTGCTGAACCTGTCATCAACAGGGCTGGGCCCTCACATGGGAGCCTTTGAAACTTCGCTCCTAACATGGCAAAAAGCCACCGAGAGCTTATGCTCTCTGAGGGTAAGCATGTTTTCAAGATGAAGAAGACAGCAAGAAACAGCCCTAAGCATGAGCAGTTCCCCTTCCCAAACTTACTGGTGAAGGGAGACCCTTCACCTCCCAGGAGCGGGAGTAACTGATATCAGCAAGAGTGTATCTCAGTAGCTGAGCTGCCTCCACAGAGGGGGAGGAAATCTTAGGGATGAAGGAAAATGTACCACCTTCCCTTCCCCACAGCATCTCCTTAATTCTGAGGGTGACTGCATAAGCAACTGTTACATTATTTCCTATACTATCCTGTTTATTTTAAATGTTACACAATTAAATTTTGAAGTTAGACAAATCCTTAATGTAAATGCCTCATAACTCTGCCTAGAAGCTATCCTCTGACACAGAAAGCATTCTTCAATGGTAATACTTCTTTTGTATCAAGGTCCCCAGTGAAAAACAAAAACACTAAGCCCAGATATCTTTGCTAGACATTGCCAAATGAGCTGTTCAAATGCCCTGGAATTTGTCCGGAGCACTTTGCTTTAGGGAAACAGCCAAATGGACCATAACACTCTTGATTCAGATTCAAGTAAATGACATTTCTCAACTGAGAGAGCGGCCCCAGTGAAGTGCTTGTGTGTTTATGAACTCTAGGGTTGGACCTAAATCTAAATGTAGGTTCTCCTACTGACCTACTTAGCTGAGTCAACCTTGAGCAAATTACTCAACTCTCTGTTTCTGTCCATTTCCTACCTGCCTGGCTGGTTTAAATGAGGCTATGCATCTAAAGCCCTCAGTAAGGTCCCCATATTTGGCTGAGACTCAGCAGTTGGCAAACAAGGTCCTGGGTGTTCCCGTGCACGTGTGCTCTCCCTGAGAGATCTATCTCAGTGAGTGATCTCTGTGGAGAATGACAAAATCTTGTCACTCTGAAGAAGACTAATCTTTCTAATCCACCAAATAGATAAAAAGCTATTTTATTTTATAAACTTCATTTAGAAAATGTATTTTTATGTGATTGAAACAAATGTCCAATATTTAATTTGCTTCAGTAAAATCTGGGCCAATCCTCTTTTGGTTCAATAAAAATATAATCCTATTGCAAAGTCATGTTTCTCGTCTGTCCCACTTGGAAATTTTCACTCAAATCTGTGTCTATGTGAAATTCTGAATTAATGTTCCCTAGGTCTGTCCAAATTAATGTTAATAATTTACATGAAGCCTAATAAAGTTTGGTCAAGACTAGCTTTTTCGAATATTTTGCTTGACAT
>VMDR010038226.1:0-10027 GCA_007922815.1 Macrotus californicus | reverse complement strand
AGAGTTTGGGCATGGTGGTTTCTAAGATCCCTTATATTTCTAAATTTTAAATTTTAAACCATGTTTAAGTACCCTATATTAGCATATACTCTGAATTAATTTTTTAGAAATGTTTATTTATTCATCACATTATCAGTTATTTAAGTGCCTATGAAGTCAATATGTTATATAACTTAAACTTACACAATGTTATGTATCAATTAAATCTTAATTTAAAAAGAAAAAAAAAAGAATATAGCTCAGTAATGGGCAAAGGAAAAACAAATCCTAAGCAAAAGCATAATGATGTCATCTGAGTTCACAAGTGATAAAAGAAGATTACCACCAGGTTAAAAGCCCAGGCTCTGCTGTGCACCCTGGCTCTTACCTCTTCCCCACTGAACCTATTATGTGGCTTTTGACAAATTTCTTAATAAAATCTTAGTGTTCTCACTAAAATGAGAACCTTAGTGGCAATAAATTTTGCTTCACAGGGTTGCCTTGAGAATGAAATGAGATGATATGCATAAGCCCCTCAGTGGAGTATTGGCTCATGGTATAACTTTTTTTTTTATCAGTATCTGCTAAATATTGAGATGGTGACTGAAAAGTCTGAATGAGGAGGCTTCAGCAGGCTTTGCTGTCCAGGGTGAATAGGGTCCACAGAAGGGGACAAGAAGAAGCAGTTATTCTGGATGAGGCCCCAAAGGAGAAAGTAACTCTTTTAAAAATCATTTGTTAAGTGCTTACTATGTGGTAAAACCTGAAGATAAAAGAGAAGTTTGGTCCCTACTTTCTTGGACCTTATAGTCAATAACAAAGTCAACATTTATCTCTTTCTCTAAAAATGTAATTTAGAAATGATGATAAGAATAAAGGGTATATTTTGTATTGGGATGAGGAAGAGGGATGCTCTGAGTAGAAGAAAATAGATCTAGGGTATTGTCTAAAATTTCACAGAGGGTGTGGCATTTAAGCAGAGGTATAAAAAATAAAGAAGGAAATAATTAGTTTATGAAATGATAAAGATTATCAAATACCTAGGATACTTCTTGAGCAGAAAAATATAGCGGTCTTATAAAAATGGAGTGATTAAACAGCAGTGTTGATACAGAGGGACACAAAGGGTAGAAAAAATGTTCAGTGGAGCAAAATAGAGACCCTAGAAGTAGACTCACATATGTTTGGAACATTTGCTATATGACAGAGGAAGCACTGCATATCAATGGGGGAAAGAAGGGCTGTTCAATAAATGGAGCTGAAATAACATGGTAATCCATGTGGAAAACAGATGAAATTGGATGTGTACTGCATGTCAGAAACCAAGATAAACTTTGAATGTATTAATGTCAAGACAAAAAAATGAAAATGTTGGTTAATTCAAAAATAAACTAAAGCGGAAAGAGAAGTTACAATTGTTGATGTTCAAAGAACATGCATCTGAGAAATTATTGCCAAATATATATAAAGAATACCTGCTATTAATAAGATAAGCCAAAATAGCCTATAGAAAAAAAAAAAATGGGCAACAGACATGAATAGACACTTCTTAAGAAAGGGAACATATATAGAAGAAAAACTTATGAAGAAATATTGAACATCAATTTTGATCAGGAAAATACAGACCAAGGCTACAATTACATGTTTATATCTAGTCAGTTGACAAAAATTGAAAAGGCTGATAATACTAATTATTAGAAGTGACACATCTCCACATTTTATAATATCTTCAAATAGCAGTTTGGCATTATCTTTCAAATCTGAACATTTGTGTATGACTCATAGTCATGTACTCAAGAAAATGTCTTCCACATACACACATATTTCATAGTACTACTGTTCATAAAAATAAAAGCTGAAAATAAACCATATACCCATCAATGGGAAAGCTGATGGATGAATAGTGGTATATCAATATAAGCGGTTAGTATGTAGTAGTCAAAGTGAATGAATTGCAGTTACTTGCACCAATATGATAGAATCTTGATGATACAATAGTAAGTTAAGTAAAAAAGTTATGTCCCTGAAAGATGATATATAGCATGATACAGTTTGAAAAGCTAAAATCTATTAAAATTTGCAAATATACATTTTAACGATATATCTAGATGCAACAAAATTTATATAAGGCAAGCGAGGCTAATTATGAATGTGGGATTTAGTTGGCTTTTTTTGTGGGGAGAGAAGGAGCATGGGATTGTGTGAACATCTTAAGTGAATGTGGGTCATCACTAGGGTACCAGAGTTGTTTTGGATTTGGATTTGATGTGCTTATTACAGCATATAGATGACTAAATGAATGAATAAGAGCTACTGAATGGCCTTAAAAGTTGGGAAGCCAATGAATGGGTTTAAAAGAGCAGATATGATCACATTTGTGTTATGGAAAGATCACTCTGGATTTAGTGAGGAGAATGGATTGGAGAAGAGCTAGTCTCTGCAGGAGGCTGAGTAGGAAGCTGTGGCAGCATTCCATGAATTCTGTTTAGGAAGTGATGCCTGCTTAAAGCAGCGTGGCAGTGGGGTATGAAGGAAGTGGGCAAAATGAAGAGGTATGTGAGGTGTGGAAACGGGAGAGCTAGATGCTTGACTGGCTCTGATGGTTGTAGGAGATGCAAAGGTCAAGGGCAAGTCTTGAGTTTCTTATAGGACATTATTTGATTCAATTTCTTGAAAGAGAAGAGAATATAGGAGGAGATGATTTGAGTGTAGACGTTGAGTTTATTTTAGACATGTTGAGTCTGAGACACCTGTTAAGCAACTGAACGGAATTGTTTCATAGGAGGTTGGGTATGTTAATTAAACTCTAAATATCAAACTTAAAAATCATCAACTTTTATGAACTTTTCTTTGTAAAATGGATTATATTATTCTTTATTAAATGGAGTATATAGAATATAATTGAATCTTTGTTGCTGAGTCAGCATTATAATTTTATACGTTAATTATTGAATGATGCTATAAAAATGTTATTTTAAAAACTTAATGGGAGCACATAGACATGTCTCAATCTTAGAGACTCGAGTGCTACAAGCACTGGGGAAATTAGAAGTTGTTTGGCAGTTTTGCATGATCACTGTATAATATCAAGTCTTTCTCCTGGCTTCCTCACCAAGGGCCTATGTCCTCAGGTAAGTTATTAACCTCTCTGGGCCTCAGTTACCTTGTACAAAATGTAATGAATATGAATCATGGTTTAAAAAGAACTTATGCTAGTCTCCAAATGAAGGATTATATGTTTGTAGCATTTTTTAAAAAATGAAACCATAAAAAATAAAATAAATTAATAACAAATTAAAATGAAACTATGGAGAGTGAGCCATTTAAATTAAGTATGAACTTTTGGCCCATCCATAGATAACATGTAATCTGTTATGGACATTGGCAATATGGGGGTGACTCGACAGGAAGGGGTCTGCTTAAGGGGCTGGAAGGGCCTTCTCATCATCACAGGGTACAGACAGAATATTCAGTTACCTTGTTCAAGAAGCGAGGGAAACTACCCTTCTTTACCTGATCCTGAATCTTAAATGTATGGTACAAACTTAAGAAATAAAATTAAATTGTCATTCAAAAAAGCGGGAAATAAGAAATTGTACCCTATACGTAAACAAAGATAAGTGTATTAGCCAATAATTTTAGCAATGATTATGTTATTAACTAATCTAATAGGTTACAAGTGTTAACTTAGTTAGTCCCTCCCCTCTTCAAAAATTCTGTGAAGTAAGCATTCATCTTCTTCTTTTACGTATGAGGAAACTGAGGCAGAGTGAGTTTGGGAAAACAATTTTCTGTTTCTTCTTTAGTCATACACAAAAAATGTCTAAGTCCAGACATGTGGGTTTTTCCCACACTAAGTAATTCTCTAAGACATCAGCTGGGTGTCCTAAAGTTCTGGCACCATCCACCTAGGGTTAGCATCAGATCCTACAAGTTGAGGGCTCAGTCCCAGAAGATTGCCTTCACTTCAGTCACCAGTTGCAAGTGTCACCTGTACTTCTGACCAACCACTTATAAGTCATGGTTGCAATGTCCTGTTCTTTGGGCTTGCCAGAATATCTCACAGAACTCATGGAAACATTTATGTCTACCAGTTTATTATAAGAATATAAATGAGCAGCCAGATGAAGCAATATGTAGGATGAGGTCCAGAAGGGTCCTAAGTGCAGGAGCTTCTGTTTCTGTGGAGGTGGGTGTGCCACCTTCTTGTTTTGTAGATACAGTCACCAACCCAGAAGTTCTCTGAACCCTGTACTTTTGGGATTTTTATAGAGGCTTCAACACATAGATAGATCAATCTCCAATCTCTCTACCCTTCCTGGAGCTTGGAGGGCGGGATGAGGCTGCAAGTTCAAAGCTTCTAATCATGGCTTGGTCTTTCTGGTGAGCAACCCCCGGAATCCACTAAGAGTTGCCTCATTCTAACAAAAGACATTCCTGTCACCCAGGGAATTCCAAGGGATTTAGGAGCTCTGTGTCAGGATCCAAGATCAAAGACAAATATTAGAACAAAAGATGCTCCTGAGGGCTCTCTTGGGAAATTACAAGGATTATAGTAGCTCTGTGCTAGGAAATCGATTAGAGACCAGCATAATCTGTCTTCTGTTACTTCGCAGTGAGGTTAAGAGGAAGCGCCAGAATTTTAACAGCCAATAGAATAGGATTTGGTTTTTATACTGTAGGAGTGTAAGTTCAGCAAAGGACTTGGTCATTGGTTAAGTGCAACTTTGCATTGGAATTTAAGTACCATGCTTTAATTCAGATAACCTATATGGAGTACATATTCTGAAAACTTGTATTATTTTGTCTTTACTCTCAGAGACAGATCTCCCTGGTTAATAGGTAGCAACTTCTGCCAAGAAAATAATTCCTAGGGTTCATATCTTTCATAAAACCATATTAACTTATCTAACATTTAAAGTTTCTATAAAGTTACTCTTACCCACTTGTGTTCCCCAAGATTCTCCCATGGCTGCTCTGAAGAGGGGGAAATCGAGAAAATGAGGGGGACTGTTGACTGGTTACCTCAATTTGATACTTACATGTTTCCCTTGGTCCTGCCTGGGAAACTCACTGGTCTGTTCTTATAAATCTAGGCACATAGGTAGCCTTGCTCTCTTGGATTTTTGACGACGGACTATTGCATCAGCCCTTTCTTTTGTTTCTTTCTAAGTATTTCCTCATAACATTAATATGTAGCATCATACTCATTTATTAAGCAGTGAATGTTTGTTGATTTTGTTTGATTAATTTTTGGTGACTCAGGTGAAAATTCTAGTGTACAAGTATGACAGGAAACTGGAAACTGATTAATTAGGGTGTTAAAACTAACACCGATTTTTTTTTCTTTTTAAATATATGGCTTCACCTTTTGGAGGCCGGTAGAAGAGTATGATTGATTAAAATGCATTGTCAGTATTGGAATTGCCCTGAATAAATTATGAGGACCGCTGGGATTTTCAAGTGATAATATTTACAGACGTAAAAAGTGGGGCATACAGACACAGTCAACTTGGATTAAAGGCAGGGATTTCTCAGATAATTTTTAATAAAGTTTATAAATAGTGTTCAAATATTAATAGGCCTTATAAAACTTTAACCCTTGATATTTACTTTGTTCTTTCATAATTTTATTCATAATTTACTCTGATCTTTCTGCTGTTCCACACAAATATATCAGTCAGAAATAAAAATGTAGTAATGAAAAATTATTAGGTTTACTGTGCTATGTGTTTTATATACAGAATTTCCATTAATTTTCAAAGTAGCATGGAGGGTAGGTACTATTATTATCCTCATGTACATAAAAGAAACTGAGACCTAGAAAAGTTCATTAAATTTCTCAAGGTCACAAAAGTGGTAAGAGGGAACAAAGGACTCATGACCTCTTTGGTCAAACTTTTGAGCCCAGATTTTGAGCCACTATGATAATGTATGTCCCTGACTCGGGTATGCCTAGACTCTTTAGGCAGAGTAATCATAATATTTATACACTATTTATAAAATATTTTTAGAGGACAAAGAACAGGCCACTGACTTTGTATAAAAACATACCTTATTATAACTTGGAAGAAAAGTATTCTGTAGGCTCACCATCCCTTATCTCAGACTTTAGCAATTTTGCACGTACTGAGTCCCTACAGTAGTCTAGTTAATTTAGGTTGCAGTTTTTCTCAGCAGTTTCCTTTGGGGCTAAGCCTCTGAAGTTTTAGAAAGAATAGTTAAAATTTGTGAACAGTATATGCACTATTTTTTTTCAGAAAAACTGACATAATTTTGAAAAAATTCGATGAAAGTATTGGGGTAGATACTATGAAATATACAGAATTTAATCAAATAGAATATATGCCTTTAAGAATTGCATAGTCTAGTGGTGGCGGCTGTAAGAGGGATACTAATAAACTAATGTGAGAAGTCTTTAAGTAAATGAATTATGTAGTCATGCCAAAAATTGGGAGGGTGTAGATATCAGAAGGAAAGAGAAAGCCATAGTCTTTCCCAAAATAAGTTTATAAGAGTTCAGGGAATTGGTTGGTTGGAGCAGGATAAACATGAAGGGGAATTCTAGATTTTGGGTTGAAAGTTAGGATAAAGGCAGTTTTTAAAGGATGTTGAGTGCCGGGGAAAGGATTTTTTAACTTTGTTCTCTAGGAAATGGGGAACCATTGAAGGTTTCCAGAAAAGGAAAGATCTGTTGATCTTCAGCTGAAGAATAGAAGGAGAATGTGATGCTGTTTAACATACATGCAAGAGAATAGCACAAAGACATTTTATCTTTGTTTAAATAAAGGCTCCGACAGTGAAGTTTTATCCAGTAATTAAAACCACTTGAATTAGATGGTAATTAAATGGAATATTAAATCACTTAAAATGATTCACTTGGCAAATTAATTGGTAGGGACAAGTAAGATTGTTTTAAAAAGTAATTATTGTTAAATAAGCGGAGACAGTTCATGAACGGACGTTTGAGTGCCTGACTTGTGTCAGAACTGCGGCTAGAAAGATAAAGAAGACACATTCCTGTTTTCGTGTTTAGAAAGGGAGAGAGGAGTTCAGAATTATATGAACGGTCAGGGAGAGAATGTATGAAATGTGGAGAAAAAAATTCAGTAAGGTCACATACCTGGCTTTTGAAGGCCAAATCTAAATTTTGGTTCCGTAAAGACTGGAGTTGATTGAATAAAGAGTTGGGCATAAAACTAGTTGCCAAATAGTGTACTTATTAAGTGGAGATTGACCAATTTGATCTCTAACCACTGGAAATCGTCATCATTAAGGGCTATGTTGCAGCAGAGACAGCTAGCAAAGGTTGAACTTCGATCAGTTTTGCCGACTTCTGTCCTTAACACCTATAACAGCACCTGCCTCGTATTGGGTGCTCAGTTAACAATTGTTGAACGAATGAAGGATGAATGCATGATCAGCTGTGCGCTTTGCAAATGTTTTCATGATTATAGAGTATTCAGTTTAGATTGATGATTAGGAAACTTGAAATAACTCAATTATCATGGCAAAGTTTTTATTGGTGGTGGTGGTATTTATATGCATAGTCCAGATTTTTTCTTTTATCCTTTATTATTGCAGATAATTTTACCATCAGCCCAAACTGGCAAATTTATGGCCAAGGGGCTATCTTTTCTCCTCCAGAATCTGCCTCGAGCTGCATTTTCTGTACTGCTTGTGTGATACAGAGTCACATGAGATCACAGTATATTGGCATGTGGTAGTGCTGTCATTGAATGGAGCTCTGGATGGAGCAGGCATATCATGCGGGAGATGGAGAATGAATCAACATATAGAGGACAGAGAGGAACATTGATGAAAGTTAGATTGAGAAATTTTGAAAAGGATGTAGGTATTGGTATATTTAATCTGTAACACAAAGGGAAATGGAGGTGATGGAAAATAAATATGAGAAAGGAATATTGGAAAGTTTTAAATATGAAAAATCATAAAGGAAAATTACTAAGAATAAGGTGATGTCATGGTAGAACAAGGCCCATAGTTAATAAGTAAGGTTCTATGTAAATAGAGTGTGGGGAATGATGGAGGATAGTAGCTTGTTAAGAATTATTATTTTTAAATACAGTTTATTGAGGCATAATAGAATGCTCCAATGTAAGTATAAAGTTTGATGAGTTTTGACAAATGAACCCCAGGGTTCAACCCCACAGTGATGGCCCCCCTAAAATGTTCCCTCGTACCCCTGTCCAGTCAGTTTCTCCAGTCTAGCCCCAGACAACCATTGATCCAGTTTTTGTGACTATTGGTTAGTTTTGCCTATGGTAGAAAATCTGGTGAGTGGAAATGCACACTACGAGCTCTTGTGTGTCTGGCTACTTTTGCTCACCCTGAGGGTTTTAAGACTAATCCATGGTGTCGAGTGTATCAGTGGTTTTATTGCTGAGAAATAGTCTATTTTATGTGTATATTACAAGTTGTTCATCCGTTCAGCTGTTGATGGGCGTTTGGATTCTTGCTGCTACATTTTCACGTCAGTTTTTGTGTGGATATGTGCTTTCACAACCCTTGGGTAAGTATCAAAGAGTTGTAGTGCTGAGTCATATGCTGAGCGTATTTTAATTTTGTAAGATACTGCCAGTCTCTTTTCCCAACTTGTTAACCTATTTGGTATTCCCATCAGCAAAGCAGGAGAGCTGTAGTTACCTCACGTCCTGGCTACCACTTCATAGGCCGTATTTTCAACGTTAGCCATTTTAGTGAGTTTGTGATATCTCATTGTGGTTTTAATTTCCATGTCTTGGTAATTACTGATATTGAGCATCTTATATTTTTTTGCCCAGCCTTCTTTTATAAACATATTGTATATCATTTTTATGCCTATTTTGTAACTGGTTTATTTGTGGCTTGCTTTTTACATTTTTTAAAATGGTATGTTTCAAAGAGCAGAAGTTTTTAATTTTGATGAAGTATCATTTTTTCCCCTTTATCGTTATTTTGGTGTCCTATTTAAGACATCTTTGCCTCTGCCAAAGCCATGAAGAACTTTTTTTCTTTTAGGTGTTTGGTTTTAGCTTTTAAGATTTTTGTATATGTTATAAGGAGAGTCATGTGATGCTGACTCCAGCCAGTGGGGTCCCTGTGTTGTGGCTGTGATGAACAAATTCACACGGACTACAGAAGTCCTGTGGAGAAAAAGGGAAGACACAGCCACTTTTTGAGTGGGCCCCAACCCCTGCCTGGACAGGCTTTTATTGGTTTTCTGGGTGCATTACATTGAGAATGGTCCTCATTTACTATGCACAGCAGGTTCACTTTAGATGGTTACCTTTTATAGGTAACAAAGGAGAGGAAGTTGCTAATTACTACAAAGAAAAGGGACATTTGCAAATGCAAGGGGAAAGGTGGTTGAACTGGTCACATTCCATCCTTGGGAGGGTTAGCACAGATTTTAGGAAGTTACTTTAAAGATATGCAGTAAACGTTTGCTGCCTCAATCCAGGGTGAGGGAGTTTTAGCAAAAGAAAGCCTCAAAGCAGCCTAGGTACAATGCAGGCCTGATTCCCCACAGGAAAACTAGTCCATGGGCCTGGGTCCTACGTGCCAACTCACTCCTGCTGGTTTTCAGAATCCGGCTGGGCTACATTCGCCATGCCAAGCAGATAGATTCCCTATAGTCATGTTTATTATTTTTTCAAAATAAAACCCCAGCTGTCCAGAAACATTTATTCTTTGTGAATAAAAAAGGCATGGGCTTTAGAAATAAAAATATTTTCATGTAATATTTCTTAGTATGTACCTATACATTTTTTCTATTGCTTATATGAATGATTTAGTTATAAAAATTTGAGTGTATTTTCTAGAACTTGTTGCATATTATATATAATTGATGTAAAATTGATGAAAAGTATCCAAACATTACTAACCAAATTTTCTTTAGACATTTCGACCTGAAGGCAAATGAAAATATGATTAGATGTAATGATTAGATGTTTTTTTTATATTTGAAAAAATATAGTGAGGTGGTGAACACACAATATAGTGTACAGACGATATGCTGTGGAATTGTGCACCTGAAACCTGTATA
>VMDR010038225.1:0-10064 GCA_007922815.1 Macrotus californicus | reverse complement strand
TGCAGAGTCTGAGAATGACTGCAAAAAAATTCATATAAAAATAACTGTTAAGAACATTTAGGAAAACTGTGTGTCAGGTATCAATAGCATAAAAAAAGCATGCTTTCCTGATTTTATCTTTACATTTTAAAAGATAGTGAGCACCTTCTGCTTCCCAAGACCCACATGGAGGGCCTATTAGCAACTGTACATGATAGCAATAGTATTCAATCCTGTGCAAATCTTAGTTCTCATTTTGTTACAGTCTAATCACTATTACCATGTTGTCTTAACTATTTTATTGTTTTAATTGCATTTTCTGAAGCTACTTCAAATCCTACTAAAACCAAAAAAATAAGCGAGAAGTTCTCAAATGACTTATTTAAAATAATTATAGAAGTCTATCACTAACCTATTAGACAGTTCTCAAGTCCTTTGTATATGCTGTCCCTCAGCAACCATTCAAAAAAAACTAAGAAACTTCTTTCTATAAGCTTATATAAACCAAGACGAAAAGCTAGGTGTTTTTAAAGGGCATTTATAAACTGCAGCTAGATTATTGGCAATTTAATTAAAGGGCAACCTGAGGTACGGCTTTAAAAGGTCAGCAATTCAATGCAAAACTCATTTTAAAAGCTGGTCAGTAAAAACAGACCCTTTCTTTATTTACACAAAAACTTAAATTTTTTTTTTCTTCAATAACTTTTAAAATTTCACACAACTGTACCACTTTCTGGATATCTCCCACTGATTTCAATTTAAGATTAAGTATCATCAGGCACTTACTTATAAAAAGCCGTAAGTGTTATTTCTCTTCTATAATAATTTTTACAAATCAAATTATAACCTGATCTCTTAAATTATAGGGTATGATTTTTGAAACTGCAAATTTTCTCAGAAACAAAATTATGACTTAACGACTGAACAGACAAGAAATTATTCAGTCCTCTGTCTGCAAGTCGAAGAGGTGCAGCCATTAACCTCTTCCCGAAACCCATGGCTGTGGGACTGAAGAGCCTTTCCCGGTCAGAGCACATGGGCTCCCCACAGGGCTCTAAAATGAAGTAAATTCAGCTCAGTACAGCCAGGTACAGGCATTCATACTCTATCAGGCAAGAAGTAAAATGACAGAAAAAAACTGAGTGGCCCTGACTGATGTGGCTCCACAGGTTGGGCATCCTCCCACAAACCGAAAGGTTGCGCTGCATCCCAGGTCAAGGCACCTGGCTGGGTTGCAGACCTGGTCTTGGGGGATAGGGGGGCGCATGTGAGAGGCAACCAATCAATGGTTCCCTAGCACATCAACATTTCTCTCCCTTTCTTTCTCCCTCCCTGACCCTCTCTAAAAGTAATAAAGTCTTAAAAAAAAACGAAAAAAAAAGAGTGAAGGAATAGATGGATGGATGATGGATGGATGGATGGATGGATGGATGGATGATGGATGGGAGGATAGATGGGAGGATGGATGGGAGGATGTATGGATGGATGGGAGGATGATGGATGGATGGATGGATGATGGATGGATGATGGATGGGATGGATGGGAGGATGGATGGATGATGGATGGATGATGGATGGGAGGATGGATGGGAGGATGGATGGGAGGATGGATGGGAGGATGGATGGGAGGATGGATGATGGATGGATGGATGGGAGGATGGTTGGGAGGATGGATGATGGATGGATGGATGGGAGGATGCGTGGGAGGGAGGGAGCGGGGAGGATGGGCAACACTGCAGGGAAAACAAGGTCCATAAACAAACAAAACACACCTCAAACAACTTTAATTTCTGCAGACTGAATAGAGCTGTAACTCTCATTTCATTTTAAGCAATAATGTAGATTACCAAAAATAAGTAGAGATAGAGGGTAAATTAAAAGGGTAATTTGGTTTGAAGAAAACATGAAACATAATTATTTTGAATACTGCCTTAAAATTATTTGATTTCACAAGCAAAAAAAAAAGTGTTCTGTGCATGCATAAACTCTAACCTACTCCACATGCAAATGAAGAAGTTTAAATAAATTACTTGACAAAATAAAAATCTCAAAATAGAATCCTGGTCTCCTGTTTCTTAGCCTAATATTACCTAAACTATCCTACAATACACCTCCTGGAGCTGTCCCCCCTCTGAGCAGTTATTTAACATAGTAGGGCTTTGGACTCAGACTTAGAGAATTTCTCAGCTCCACCACTTGAACAGCTGTATAATCCTGGGTCTGTTATTAACGTGCTGAGTCTTAATTTTTCATCAGTCAAATGAAGATAATTACATTTTACCTCAGAAGGATTTCTATTTAAATCATGCATAAAGTATAAAACCTCATATTGCAAAAATTTATGGTAGATATTTTTATTAAGTAAAAGCCAGCTGACCAACTAATCCACTGTAATATCTGGAAGTCAGGTTATTTAAGTACCCGTTATCAGAGTCCTTTAAGTTTCAAAGCTTTGAAGTTGCAAAAATATAATGTTGTTTACCAATGCACTGACCGCCAATAAAGGAAAAGAGGGACAATAGGTTAGAGAAAGTCTAAATGTCATTTAGTTCACCTGTAAAATGAGTATACAGTTGTACTTAACATCTAGTTTTTGAATTAACTCTAACAATCATGTAAGCCTCTTATCATAATGCCTTGTACACAGTAAATGCTCAATAAATATTATACTTATTATCATTAAAAACTCTCAATTTACGTAAAAATATTACCAAGGGTCTAAGGGTATGCAGAGAATAGCTGAAATAAGATTATGGGCTGTAATTTGTAACTGTATAAATCTGATGTTGTACACATGTGAGATCACCATTTAACTTATTTCTACTGTACATTTTTATAGGTGAAATTTTCTATTGAAAAAAGGGAAAAAATGGAGTAAGAACAAGAGGATATTTTACATTAAGATGAGGTACTTTTAAAAAACCATTTGGCAAAATAAACAAATAAGACCTAATCACTGTCATACTCAAGCAAATAGAGAGTCCTGGGAAATTTTTAGGAAGTTCCCAGAAAACTGACAGTGGTGAAAATTATGTGGATGCACCAAAAGCCACTGAATTGTGCACTTTAAATGGGTGAATTGTCTGGTATGCAAATGCCATGTGAATAAGGCTGTTCCAAAAGAATGCATGGTTTTGTCTCCTAAACATCTCCTGAATTACCTTATTTTCTCCTTCCCCACTGCTTCTTTTCATGAACAAGTCACCATCAGTTTCTACTTGCAAGGAAGTGGTCTCCTGGCATCACCTGATCTTGCTCTCCTCTGATCCCTGCTCAGGACCTTCCCTCCCGTCGCTGACCACACTGTTCTCTCAGCTTAGACTACTCTCACTCTCCCCACCCCCTTTAGCCCCGCCAGCTCCTACTCACCTTTCTGGGTCTCAGCTTAAACATCACTGCTGCCAATGGTCCTTCCCCTCATCCAGGGGCTTTAGGTATATCCCCCTACCCTGTGCACCTCACTTACCACACTGCTTGTCGTATGTGATGATAATTATTTTTCCACTGGACTTTATATGTACAATGAACGGGAAAATGTTTAATTCTAATGCTAGTACAGTACCTGACACATAACAGACACTCGATAAATATTGGCTACATGAATAAATAAATGCTTGAATAAGTCCTTACCTTAAAAGGTCTTAGTTTCTTCATAAGATAAAAACAATGAACTAATAACTTTTCTGCTTTTTCTTCCTTTCTAATATACAGTCACAGGATGAACTCAAAATGTATACTATTCTATGGCCCTATTATTTCTTAGAAAAAACAAGTAATGAAGGTATGATTAAACTGAAGTCCATTTTTATCAGTTCCTCCTATTTGAAATAAATGAGGTTAATTAGATAAGAAAATTATCTCCAATACAAATTAGCAGTTGGGAATTATAAAAAAAAACGTATTTAACTCTATCTGTACCTTTTTAATGAAATATATAAATATGCTTGAAAATTAGCCCAAATACACTGTTAGAAGCTACATTTAAAACTCAGATTTCAACAGATAAAAGAACTGCCTGTGAGCCTGCCTCTCTGGTGCCATGTGATACAGGAGAGGATGACTGTGCCATGGAAGGCTTCAAAGCCAAGACTAAGCAAAAAATAAGTTTTGTTGTTTTTTTTTTTTTGTCTCAGGGTCCTAGTCTCTCAGTTTCCTCTTCCTTCTCCCTGAATCGCTCAACTCTAGCACCACATCTAGGTTACGCCCGACTCAACACATGCTGCACACTTCAACAACAACCCCCTCTCCAACTAATCTCTGTGGCAACAACAGCTATTTACATGGCCTCCAGGTCTTGGCAAAGAAAAACCTAAGAAGAAACCGGTGATCTGCTGGTGTAGCTTATGTTACAAGTTGGTAGGCTTGCAGATGCATCCAGCCTCATGTCACGGATCTATTTCCTACCAACCTGGAACTTGACACCCCATGAAGAAATTACCACAGCTAAAAAAGTGATGCTGCTAATGTTAGTGTCTCAACTTCTTGTTAAATGTAAAAATCTCACACCCTTATTTAGCACTATTTTAAATCTCAAAATACCATAGCTAAAAGCAATTCACTCAATGACAATTTCAGAACACTTCTGTACTCCAGTCCCATCCCTGCTGAGATTCTGATGTAACTCTCTCCTCCGTTTTGCTCTTTCCACTTCTGCAGTTCTTGAAACACAGCAATGATTCCGTAAGTATTTATTAAGTGAAAAATGAATGAATCTCTAAAAGCTGGAGGTTAGAGAAGAAAGGAAAGGTGTCTCTATATAATGGTCACTTATAAAAGTGGATATTGGTAATTCACAGTGCATTTATATTCTGTGTTCAGTTACTCAATAATCATGTATGAATTTTAAATGTTTAAAGAATTAAAATAAAACACAACATTGAAATAAAAAAGAACACAGGTAATTTTTCAGATGATTCATAGGAGGCTTTGAGGATTTATCAGTGCCCAAAGAGCATCACTTGGAACATGGGTTATAACCAACAAACAAACTAAAGAACAGAAAGGGCGGCAGGGGGAGTGAGGGGTCTAACTAGGCAGTACCATTCTCTTCATTGGAGGTTTGATAACTTACTTCACAGATGTACTCTTTACTTAAAGCAATATACCACAGAATTTAACCAAAGATTATTCCATGTACTTTGACCTATATCCCCAAAATTAAACTTACATTTAATACACACAGGCATGCCTATATTCAACCGTAGTTGTATTACAGACAAAGAGAATTACTAAAGTAAATAATTCAAAATTTACTATTACAGGTTCAATACTTGAATTATATAACACAAGCCTAATGTTATTTGCTAAGAGCAGTCAAATTTTAGAAGCTAGTAGCGAGACAGGCTCTTGTCCTCCTTAGCCCTCAATTTCCAACCAAACTCTATAGAAAACGGCCTGGTGTAATCATACTCTTCTACCTGCTCACCTTCATGTGGGTACCTACTGGCACAGCAGCCAACTATGCGCTGGGACTCCTGGGGGATGTTCCGTCCTCCTTCCTAATTAAGTCTGTACCTCGGTCCTCACAGGAGAATTCCTGCAGGAATCACTGACATTATTCCTTCTCCCCATTTCCATCTCAGTGACAGGACTCTTAGAAATGACAAGAATTCTACAATCTAAACTCTTCCCTAACCCAAACTTTACATCCCACCATGCCCGCTCTAACTTTCTCTTTGCCAAAGGAACCAGGACAATCCCACTGCAGTGAAGCTCTTACCACTGTCAAAATGATAATAATACAGTTAAAGGCAGCTAACTAAAATATTTTCTGGATATATTGTAAAACAAACTCAAATTACATTTGGTAATATTGGTCCAAATTCCACATACAGCATTTAGAAATTAATATAAGTCTATGTCATGGTAATTCTCAGCTTGGAGTTACAGTACCAAGGAGATGAACTTTTTAGGTTATTCCATAATATTTGGAATTTAATAAGGATAGATTTGCTTAACTTTATAAGTGAGAAAAAAATAAACACTTTATAGATCTATAGTTAGTAGATGACAAAAAGATTTGTGTAATCAAAGACCCAAGTAGGTGAAGCACCTGCCTGAGACTGATACGTAATAAGCTAATACACAGCATGTTGTAAAGCTGACTTTATGTTATAAATATGAACCTATTAGTTATGTTCTAATACAAGGCTATTTTCAATACTTGGTAATCCGCCACAATGGTTATTTCCTTGAGTCCTTTCCATTAAATAGATATGCCATGAAGCAAATCCAACAATGAAAAACAAAAATTATAAATTATAAGACTAAGGACACTTATTAAAGAGAAGGCAAAGAACAAGTAATAGCTCCCACAAAGTGGATCTCATGAGAACTTCACAAAGATATAAATTCAGGAGGGAAAACATATACCAATTGGAATCAAATATTCCATAAGCAAACTCTCCTTCTAAATAGCCTTTAATAATCCTGCTAAAACTATTCCCTGTATTCAGATAACATTTGTAAATAACTGATTTTTAATGAAAATACACACACCTCACTTCCCCACGCCATCAACAATAAATGTCATCAGAATCATTCATAATCACACCAGTCACTACAATCATAATTCTGATTCATATTCCACAGAAGTCCCAAATTCCTGTCACTTACTGCCAGTCTCCCAGAGTCCTGTTACTGCACCTTATTTTCATCCGCCCTCTCTTGCACTCCTTGTTCTGTCATAGAGTTCTTGTCCTGTTTGTCCTTTGCCTTCAAACTCTGACACTGCTTTATCCATAGAGGACAGCCTTTAAGTACTACTACGTACTATGATCACACCTTACACCCAATGGGTTCTTTGTTCATTTGAATGTTCTGTACAGTGCTTTGTAACAACACACTAGTAAAATTACTTGTTTCATGCAGTAAAAAAAAAAGGCAGGAAAATGAGTTGGAGTTCAATTTGAAGATAATGGCAAGAACTAATGGAAGGCCAAAAAATATAACATTTTCATATCAGCCCAATTGGAGAAAGTGTCAATCATGTATTTTATCCCTAAAAGATTTAGGAACTTGTATTTAATACTTAATGAATTATTCCAAGAGAAAAGCAGTGATTTTGCTACAGTTACTACAAATAAACATGTTTTAAATTAACTCAAAGAATAAAGAGAGAAGGCAGTTTTCTAAACAGCAATAGAAAAGAGCAATCATATAATTATACACAGCAAGATCAAAGACTTTCTAGAGATTATGAAAAAAATACTATTATAGTCATATTCCCAATGAGGTATTTTCAGTCCTTCCAACAGCCATTATGAAAAAGCAGCATCCCAGCTCAGACATAGTGTGGCCTAGTCTGGCTCTTCCTGGCTGAGGAAGGAAAATTCCCAGCTAGACCCAAATTAATACCATATTATCCCTATGAAGGTTGAAATAAGTGACCATAAAAAAATTATTATTACTGCCCTGTCCAGGTGGATCAGCCCATTGGCACATCATCCTGTACACTAAAGGGATGAGGGTTCGATCCCCAGTCAGGGTGCATAGGGAGGAACCGATTGATGTTTCCCTCTCACATCGATATCGATGTCTCTTTCTGTCTCCCCCTTCCTCTCTCTCTAAAGTCGATAAACATATCCTCAGGTGAGGATTTAAATAAATAAATAGATAGATAGATAAATAAATTCAGAAAGATTATTAGTATTGAGTTCTAAGATAAAGCTTAAAAATACTGCAGTGTTTATCTCTTGATCGCAAGTAAATTTTAAGGGGTCATAAGACAGAACAAAGTTTTTAAAAAGTACAATTTGTTTGAAGCAAACAAGCTTTATAGTAACACTAAGAAAATCCCAGAGCATCCACTCTGCAACTTTCAAATCCTCAGATCTGTTATCTTTCCCACATCATTCTCTTTAAAAAAAGTTTATTTTTAAAGTTAATTGATGAGTGCCCTGGCCAATGTGGCTCAGTGGTTGGAGCGTCCTCCCGTAACCGAAGGATTGCGGGTTCCATTCCGGTCAGGGCACATACCTAGGTTGCAGGTTCATCCCAGTCTGGGCACGGGTGCGTGCGACCCCTGGTCTGGTCCAGCGCAGATCCCCAGTCTGGGTGCGTATGAAGGCAACCAATCAATGCTTCTCTCACATTGATGTTTCTCTCTCCCTTTCTCTCTTCCTTCCTCTCTCTCTCTCTCTCTCTAAAAAAGCAAATGAAAATGTCCTCAGGTGAGGATAAAAAAAAATGTTTTTTTAATTAAAAAGTTAATCGATGAGGCCAAATAACTTTAACACATTTTGTTTAATTTCAAAGCAGTTCTCCTGCTTTATTTTCAACTCGACTTAGTTCAAATTACCCTCTTGCAATAATTTTATGCCTTTCTGTTTAACCACATAGTCTGTAATAAAGAGTGTTGTGGATTAAATCGTGCCCTACATAAACATACCCTGAAATACTGATCACTGGTACCTATAAATGTGATCTTATTTGGAAATAGGGTCTTTGCAGAAGTAATTGAGTTAAGATGAGATCATATTGGAATAGGGTGGGCCCTAACTCAGGGACCAGTGTACTTTAGTGGAGGGGATGTGATGAAACAGAGGAGACACAGAGAAGTGGACCACGTAAAGGAGATAGAGAGGAGAGCTAGTGATACCACAAACCAAGGAATGCCAAGGGCTGCTGGTACCACCAGAAGCTAGAAGAGGCAAGGAAGGAATATTTGTCCCTAGAGCCTCTGGAAGCATGGCCCTGTCCATACCTTGATTTTGGACTTGTAGTCTCCAAAACTGTGAGAAAATGTATTTCTGTTGCTTTAAGCCCCCCAGTGCTATGGCAGCCCTAGGAAATTAATACAGGGGATGTATGGGTTAAAACATTCTAAACCTGCTCTACTCGCATACTGAGAGCTGAACAAGTAAGTAAATGTACGGTAGACAGTTGGAGGTATCTCAGTGTTGGAGGGGAAACTTATAGATAAGCAGGGCAAAAACGGCTAAAATGAGCTCTGCTGTACTGGATTAGAGCCGAAGACGTAAGTATGAACTCACACTTGGCTTAATACAGATACTTATGGACAGATACAGCAATCATTATAGATATTTATATCTATACAAGTTTGCCACACACACTTACACAGCCTAATTCTGTCCTTGGTAATGGCCTAGAAGCAATGATACTCCAATAACAACAAGCACTCCCAGTGCCTACACCTTCTACAATTTCTAGTTCAAGATCACTTCCTGAGTTCACAAAATTATAATCCTCCCCTCCCAAGACCCAATGAAATGACAGAAAAGTAATAAGGTACAAACTCATGACATTGAACAATATAGGACCATCAGCATCAGAGATTAGAACAAAATTCCAGAAGCTGGAAAATGAAGAAAATATTGGTTACTGAAGCAGGACAGAAGAATATATAGCATATAAGACATGTACAGGGAATGTCGTACGGAGAGTTCACCTGCCTGGGGAACATCAAAGAGGCTCTAACCTCAGAGATATTAGGTATAAAAACTGGCTAAAAACATGAACCTTCACTGAAAGTCTATATATGCATTGTTTCATTGAACAAAACTGAATACATACCGGTCCTTAGTCTATGACACAAAATTAAATTTGTTTGGTTTTTATTTCCTTTCTGAAATCAACTTCTTTCTTTAGTGTATCAGTTTTCTCTTAAGGGACTTTGAAATTGACTTTCATAGTAATACACATAGAATACAATTCTAAAATGCTCTTTCATATCAATCAAGTAGAAAATTCTAGTACACAATTGTCAATATACCATATCAACTTTATTCCAAGGGCCCAAATATGAATGATAATACTTAAACAAATTTACAATAAAATCAATAATTCCAAAAGTATTCATTCATAAATTAAACAAAGCTATAAATATAGAATATAAACTCTTAAATTTAGGGAAGGTAAATAAGAATATTAAAGAAACATGACCACTATATATTTAAATTATTTTCATCTTTAATTTAACAAAAGAATATGTCTTTTAATAAATTGATTATTTTTTGGAATTCACATTCCTATTTATTTGCTGCTTCATCACCTTGTATATATTTCCTTTCTCCCTTGAGCTGTATGTGTTGAACAGTCAACCGATATTAGATACAAAGCCATAAT
>VMDR010038224.1:0-10027 GCA_007922815.1 Macrotus californicus | reverse complement strand
CCACATTTTATTTGAATATCCAATATTGGACATATATTATTAATTCAACAGTAAACAACATTAACATCACCAAAATGAATTTTGATACCAGAGACAAAATTGTCTGACTTAGATTTGAACGTGATTTATTTTCTTTTTAATCTTTCCTGTATTTTCAAGCTTTTCTCTAACAAACGTGTGTTATTCAATCAAAAAGGTTATCTTTAAAGACAATGTAGAATTGCACCATATTAAATGGGGAGAAAACAAAACAAACAAACCACAAAAAGACCGCTGTGAATACACCCTTCCCTAGAATGTAGCTGTTCGCATTATGCCTCCAATTAAGTCTTCTGGGCCTGGGAGGGTGCAGGAATGAGGAACTGACAGAGTCAGGTGATGAATAATCCCCTACCTAAGGAAAAAAGGCAGAGTCAAGGCCAACTGAGCTCTGCTCATTTGTTCAGGCATCTGTATGCATTCCTGGAGGCAACAGCTTCTAGGTGTTTAAGAGAATCACAGACATACTATACAAAGAAAATTTGGAAACAATGAACCTCTGTATCGCCTGTCAGAGTCTAAATCCTCTCTAATTCTAACTTCTGAGGGTGATATCCAAGAATTTTTTGTTCTAGTTTTAAAGTAACAAAAGACTACGTGTACAAGTGGAATTGGTTCCTTTTTAGTAATAGAAGAACAGAAACAGACCATGAGGGTGTGACTGTGATTCCCAGAGAATTTGAGTATCATAGGCATATTAAGCAAATGTATGAAAGGTGTTTCAACACACCCACTATCACTGGACATCACGCATGTACCTGAATAGCCTAAATCTCTTCAGGAATTGAGGGTTTTAGACTTTCATGTGCTTTTGAAATTGTATTTCCCCATATGAATAACACTGAACTTTAGAGAGTTTAAATAAGCTTTTATCTAAAACTAGGCAGATCAAAATGACACGATTTCTACGTGTGTTTTTCCTAACCTTGGGAAAAAAGCATGGCAAGTGTTTCTAAGATACCGTCAGCGATACCGAGAGCAAGAACCTGATGGACAAAGTCATTGGGACACATGTTCATTCCAGAAACTCCTCGGTTTCTCAGGTACATGCAGTGCAACTGACGACTTTTCTTGATCTTTGAAAATCACATGATGGGTTGTGATGAGGGAAAATAATGACAAAGTGACTACTCTATTCAGGATACACAGACTACAATAGAGCATTATGTTAACAGAGGAGAATGGGCCTGATATTGGGCACTTGGGTCCTTGTCCCAGCCCTGACTCGGGCTACCTAGATAAGCACAGCGTGTCACCTGACCTCAGGGCATCAGGGCTCTCATCAGCAGAATGAGGGTGGTGTTGTTGGTCACTGAGACTCCTTTTAATTTTAAAATTCTAATTTCTCTCCTTTTAATGGTTGATTAAAACAAGTTCCAGATCTTTCATGTTTTCTTTGAAGAATTCAAGCCCCATGAAAAATTCCAACTGCTTCCTAAATCAAGTGTCTTTAAAACAGAGCATGAAAGACACCGACTTCCATGTTCACTTCTCAGGTATTGAGGAATGCCGTCCACAAAGACTTAGCTACGAGAAAACTGACACAGCTTAGACAAACTAGGAAACGATTAACATCCGTGGTTATGAAAAAAGAATGAAGGTGAAAGGAAAGAAAGGAAAGTGGAAGAAAGGAAACTGGATATTTACTTCTTCCTAATCTCAGTTCTAGAATAAGGGATAATCCAATACTAGAATTTTTTCAATATTAGAATCCTTAATTCTGCAGTAACATGAGCTATACATTTTAGTGGCTAAAGAGATACTCTTACATGCCTCCTTTCAAGGCACGTAACAACTCTTACTAAGTTGTTCTGTTGGCACCATTGGAAGGTACCAATGAATTCAGCATGCTGGGAAATGAAACTGAAATCACACAAACCCTTGGGTCCTTCATCCTTGGAGGGGTGAAGGTTCCTGACTGGATCTCGGATACTGCAGTCTGTTCCTGCCCAGGTGAAATCACAGATGCAAGTGGCTTCGTTACTACACACCTGTAAAGAAGAAAGAACAGAGATGGGACATTTGCCTGTTCCTGGCAAAGCACTGATGATACATGTACAACAGACATGGGGCCAGACAGACACTTCAGAAACCATTTGGAACTTTTTAAAGCCTGCCACAGTGTTAGATATGAGGCAAGGGGACACCATGTATGGGCCAGATAGTTGAATGGTGGTTTTTCAGCTAATTAACAACAACAAAAAAGATGAAGAGGAAGAAATTTTATATTGTCAATTATTCACGTTGGTATTATCTAAGTACACATATGTCTGACAATGAATTGGTAATTTTTTTCATAAGTGGCTGTTAGAAACATATTTTAGAAACTATATTTTAGAAACACATATGCTTAATTCAAGGAATTAATAGAGACTGGTCTCAAGAGGCACTGCCAGAGATAAAGACCAGGAGACATAACTCACCAGTGCATTGCGTTACCTCACCACATTCGACCCCAAATTTCATTTGGTGGCCCTGTCCAGCCTGACAAGCACCCCTCCCACCTTCCCTGCCTGCCCAGAGTAGCTCTTCTCTCAGTCGACCGGGCTAAGGCCCTCCTAACATGATCTCTGTCTCCTCTCTTGTCCTCTGGGGACCAAGCAGCGTGCTGGAAGGGACTTGGAATTTACATGAAATATATAACCATCTGCAAACTAGAGACAGAGTAGGTTAAGCCCTTATCTGCCTGGGAAATACATTCAGAAACAGACTATTAGAGCTGGTAAAATCAACCTTAAGTCTATTGGTATAAGAAGCATTTTAATCTGAAATAACACTGTGATTATGATTAACAAGATCAAATTTGACCTTTTTTTTTTTTAACAAGATGAAAAAGTAGGAAGTATAGTTGAAAGTCAAGGGCCCTTTTAATGTAGTAAGTATTATAATGTTTATAAAGCAATGACTGAGTAATGAAAGGTTCTGCCCACTGCTTTTATCTTAATGCAGCAAGTATTGAGAATTTACTATGTGCCCGGTACCTATGCTGAGTGATGTATGCACGGTACCTCATTTGTCCCCTCACTAGCACCCTGACGAATCCAAGAGCTTAAGTGGCTTGCCCAAGGTCACTGGGATAGCAACAAGCAGAGCCGGAATTCAAACCCAGGATTCTTTCTAGCCCTCAATCCATGCTTTTGATCACTAGGCTACACAGCTTCCCTTGTGAGCCTATGATCCAACCAAACCTGAAACTATAGTCGCTGGGCTTATGCTTTTTAGGTCTTTCCACCTTGTTTATCCTACAGCACCTGCTTAGATCCCTGTATTCTGGGACCTTTTACCTTCATCCCAGCATCTTCCTGTTCTGTTAAAGCTCTCAGTTTCTTCATGTTTCTTTATCCATGTCTGAGGTCTGTATAAATTTTGAAATATCATTCTTTCGCTAAGCCAAATTTAAATAATGATTAAGATTTGTTTTTAGGTATTAAGCCTGCCCAAACGCTTTATTCATAGAATTAAGGATGTGCGCCGGCAGAGGGAGCATTTCTTTGACTGGCAATGATACAAACGTAACCACAGGACTTTAAACATGTGAATTATGTCAGTGAGCCAATCTTTAGTGTGATGTGGCCTTGCACACACAGATACCCAGCATGCATGCTGAGTAGCTAAAAGGGAATCACTGGGAGGGTTCAACTTATTTCAAATGGCATAAGTAATCACATTGAGTTTGCAGAGTTCCTTTAAAAACTGTATCAATTTTCCTCTACCTCCTTAGATGTCAAGCTGTATCTAGAGAATGTGGTGAATACAAACAGCCAGTGACAAAAGAAAGCATAAAAATACACCATATCAATACATTTGTGTTCTGTTGTTAGCAGATAAGGGCACTAGAAAAGAAAATCACAGTCAATGCACAGATGCTGGCAACAGCCACAGAAGGAGAGTGGCTGAAATGGAAGTCCAGGCACCGTGAACTCTGAGGGTGCCGGATAAGAAAGGCCTGAACTGGAACACTGATGCCTACTTACCCCATGGCCTGAACAGACTTTACCCTTGGAATCGAGTGGGCAGCTACTCATATTTAGGGCCTGAATCTGTAGGCACTTCCGATCTAAACACATCATAGATGGGCCACACGGCGTTCCATCTTCCACATAGCCCACATCTGTATCATCATCTAAAACCACGTGAGCACCACTAAAAGGAGAAAGACATTCACACAGTCATTAGCACTACACTTACAAATAAAACGTCAACATCAATGAGCCTTGCTGTTAGGACACTGAAGAGGCTGCCATTGGACATGGACTTCTCCTAGCATTTCTCCACTCTTCCTGACCCCCTTTCCCCACCGCCTCTTAATGAAAGGGCATGATAAAAGAAACTGCCTATCTTTCTTTACCATTAGTGTACCACTCGTCACCAGGAAAAATGTCATTTGTAGCAAGTGTATTCTAAATCTTCACTTCTAAGACCAACATTAAGACAAGGGAGTAGATAAAAGAACTGATCTTATCATTAGCTCTCCAGTGCTTTCCGATGTGTCATGGTACAAAAAGGCAGATGTTGAGCAAAAGTAGCGAATAAAAATATTTTGAAAATTATTATTAGATGACTGGATTATTCATGATTGAAAAAATAAAGTGGTTCCTCTCTATTGATATTTACTCCTAAAATGTCAAAGTTAGAAACAACTTAAATTTGAATATTAGTCCATATAATATATATAATCACTGACAGAGTATCTTGGTGACTAGTTTACAAATATACCAATTTTGAATACAACATCATTTAATAAGGTTAGTGTATCTAGAGACATGTGAAAATCTACATATTCACAGGAAGCTTGTGTGCTTCAGACTACATTTGAAGACAACAGACTTTGCCCAGGGAGGGTCTCACTGTCGAAGACCCTGTGAGAATTGCCTTCAGGGCCATTTGAAACACTGAAAAACAGCAATCATTTGACCAAGAGGCATCATCCAGTCCGGTTGCCCAGTCAATTCACTAAATTTTGGTCAGAATCACTTTTGGATGGTTCTAGATCTTACATTCACTCATGAAGGCTTGCTACTCTGAGGATACTAGGAAGGAAAGTTCACAGATGCTGAAGGCAATTCTGCAGGGGAAATCCCAGAAGTGTTTTGAACAACAGGGCCATTTGATTGAAGGCACAGCGTCTTAGAATTATGACTACTTGGAATATAATAATATGACTCCTCAGCTTAAAAAATAAGCCTCATATTTTCTGTGCCTTGTACTCATAGGTAATGGATATCAAACATTTGCCTACAGCTGTAAATGGTATTTTAATAAATATTTTCTATATGTGATTAAGTATTTATTAAACCACCTTCTAAATCAGACATATCTACATGAAGTAAAGCTTAAACTCTTTTTTTTTGTCATAAATAATAAAATACAAACAGTGTTCAGACAGTGACATATTCCAATGCCTAAAGCTTTAATCATGGGTCAAAAGAGATACCATAATTCTACTCTTAAGATTATAATTCCAAAGAATGCCTCACTACTAATAACTGGCACAATTTTTGAACAAATGTAGTTTGCAAATCTAGACACAACTTTGTCTTATAGATGACTCTTAGCATGAGAGGCGATAATAAAACCTCAGTCGACACTCCTCTCCTGAGAAGTAGAAAATTTCCCCTTGATTTTTCTACATTTGTAATTCTCGTGGTTCATTAGGTTTTCCAATATTTAATGTTACCTGCAGTCGATCACCCGGCCTTGATGATAGAAGGAGGTTGGGATGATCTCTCCCTGAAGTTGGCCAATACGTGGAGCTCGCGTAAGATTGGTGCAGAGTAAAAATCCACAGAACACATCACTAAACATGTTTTAAAAAAAAGAATAAGACAGGGGGAATTGTGCTAAAAAAATCAAAACTATTCAGTCCATATATATTCAAAATATGAAAACATTTTTTTTCCTTCCAAACAAAATCATCAGTTGAGATATTGCTGGTTGGCTATGACTCCCCTGCTCCCTGACCAACAGGACCACACTTTTTATTGGAGGTAGCAAAGTGCTCGGCCCTGAGAGATGGCCGTGATTGGTGTCTAAGCTAGTCACGTGCTTCCACTCCCTGTATCTTCTTTTGTAGCCGTCCTTCCTTCTTATCTATCTAGAGCTAAAAGTGGCTTGTGCGTGTGGAGAAGTGAGAAGAAACTGGCTAAGAGGTTGCTTGGGAGAATTTTGCTTTCTGGATAGAAGGACAGAGTCTGACAGGAAGATCTTTGGTTCCTACCCCGGCTTCCTGACTTTGAATGTGAATTCTTTACATCTAATTTGCAATTGTTAAGTTCATGAGCATAAAGATATGAACTCAATATGCGACAAATTACAGAGTGAAGGGGCAGAAGTTATCTGGGTGCTAAGGGAGGAAAAAAGGGGAAGGGCCTAGTTAAAGAACAAGTATGAATGACCCATGGACATGGACAACAGGGTGGGGATTGGCTGTGGCGGGGGGGTGGGGGGAGAGCAACAGGGGAAAATTGGGGCAACTGTAATAGAACAACAATAAAAAAACATGATAAAAAAATAAGATGTCCTTAAAAATTTTAAACGTACTAAAATTTCCACAGAAAGAAAAAATGAAAAGGAGAAGTCATCTGGGTGCTTGGTGACATTATTCAATGACTCATCCACCATGAGAGCTCCTACCTCCAGCCTATTTAAGTAAACAATGAATTTCGTTTAAAAAATGGGCAAAAAATTAAAGTGGTACTTCACACACAAAAGAAAATCCATTGTCCAAAAAAAGCGTGAAAATGTACTAAATTCCAACTGTAACCAGGGAAATGCAAATTAAAAGCACAATAACATAGCGGTTCACACCCACCAGAATATATAAAAGTAAAAAGTCGGTTAACACCAAGCACTGGTGAGAATGTAGCCCAAAATTCTCATATTCATATTATGGCTGGTAGGGTTTGCTCTAGTACAACCGTTTTAAAAAGAGAACAGTATGACATCACTTTGGTGGCACTGAAAACATGCATCCCTATTTTATGTATAATAACAGTAATTTTTCTTCTAGGTACAGGCCTTAGAAAAATGTGTCCAAATGTGCACTAAGCCACATGTAAAGAATGCTCACAGCAGCATGGCTCCTAATAGCCCAAACGTGGAAACAATCTGAATGTCCACCAACACAGAATGGAGAAATGAATTGTGGTGTATTGCTATGAATGTGAAAGAAAGCGAAACAAATGAACATTTAAGACACCAAACTTGAGAAGCAAAATACAAAATAATACAGAAAGTAGGATTCCTTTTATGTAATGTTCCCAAAACTTTTAGCAAAACATTTTGCCAAATGTTCATGAAATGAACAAAAATGTTATTTTACTTTGAATGGTCCCCAAAATATACACAGTCTACACATGTTGCTTATAGAACTCTGTATATACCAAGTCGTGCATAGGGCCTAACTTATAACAACAGTACCCAATTAAAACCTAATATTAATTTGTAATACAGTGGCAAAGCATCTCTTCAAAACCAGCATCAAGTAAAATACAGCATGTAAGAAATTTCCTGAGTTTTACAGAAATGGTGAGTCCATGCCATAGAAACAGTTTAGTCTGTGACCATATACCCACATATTTTTTAAATGTATACTTTAAAATTTAAAATAGTTGAACATTTTCCTACAAATCAGTCACACTTACTTTGTGCCCAGTTCACACTGGAAGCAGGCCTTCCCCGCCCACTCCTCGGGCCCCAGAGAGGGCCAACTCACTGTTTGCTGCACTGGATCCATCGGTCTCCGTCCTTCCCACAGTTTCCCTTCTCCGTGCCTTCTGTGTTCAGCTTCTCGTAACAGAACTTGTCAGACCCTGAAGCCTCTTTTGGAGATGAGTGAGAGAAGAAAATTAATTTTAGTTATCTTTATTACTGATAAATTAAAAAATAAATAAAGAGAACTATACTATAGTTCTCTAAATAAAATAGTTCTCTTTATTATACCAGGGGCACGCCAGTAAATGTTCGACAACTGATTCTCCAGGGAAAAAAAAATTCCTAATTTGCAGCATTTACCAATTTCCATGGTATAAATATCGTTATGTAACATTCGATGGTGCAATACATGGCGAATTTCAAGGTATCAGTATGATGCTGACTGGCTTCTAAAATTCCTGAAATTTTAACAGATGGCTCTTCCAAGCTAATGCAAGACAGCTCCAAGACACCACTACTTTTAATTTGAGAGACAAGTGCATTCCCAATTCTTGCTGGTGAGTTTGAGGGTAGGAAGTAGGAAGGATCTTCAGCAGAAATTAGTAAAGCGATATACAGAAAACTAATAAACATTCTTGGCCCTGTTTTATATTATTAGGAGATACCATAAAGTCTTAGCCAATTGAAATTTTCCGTTGGCACTTAGGTTTCTATATTTAAACCTTTCAAAAGAAGTATGTCTCCACTATCTTTCCCCTGTCAACACTGAAGCACCAAGAGTAAATCTTTTAGGTAAATGATATTGGCCAGGCACTGAAATCACTATGCACGGCCTCTATTCCCCTTTTGTATACTTTCTGTTTCTTTGGGGGTGACCCAGCCTCAGCCACACCATTTCTTTCTCTTCTGGTCTGGCCCTCATGAACTGGAGTTCACTGAAGAGGCACTGCCAATGTCAGGGAGATAACACATATTAACATTCCGGGAATGTCCTGAGAATCATGGCCATGCACCCAAATCTCTATTTGCCTGTACTTCGGGCAGTACCTGCATTTCTTCACGTCCAACTGAGGCTAACAGATTACACAGTTTACAAAATAAGGACTAGAACTTTCCTGGGGTAAAAGAACAGAAAGCTACCTTTGGGAGGTAACTGTTAAATCCAGGATACAAAATAAATTATGCAAATGGCTGAGTAATGAACATGACCTGCGCACTCAACCCAGTCTCTGTAGTGGGTGCACCAGCCCTTCTCTGACAGACACTAGCCCTGAACGGCACTGTTCGCTTCTGACGACCAGTCGCCAACTTCAGCAGTTGTTACCAGTGGTTCTGTGACTAAGATTCACCGTTCTCTTTATTCCATCCTTTTGCAGATTTTTAAAAAGAAAACATCACTCCAACCTATACATCTCTTTCAGCAAGGCTGGCAGAGAAGAACAACATGAAGAGAAGCCTGTGTGTGACATCAATAGGAAAACGTGACCTACTCGTTCCCCAGATGTACTGACACTGGTTGTCCCGGGTCTTGCACTCCCCACTGTAGCAGCGGCCCTGGAGACAGGGACACACACATTAGCAGGCACATGGAGCCAGTTCTGTTTCCTCCCCCCACAATTTTCACAGTGAAAATGAGAATCACAGGCATCTTAAGACAAGCATTAGCCTAACAGGCAGTTAAAATCTAAAACTCAGAATGGACCTCGTAGTACAGCTCTTTAAATCTAACCTAATCATTTAACATTTTAAATTTTATGGTAAACAAAACTTGGTATATTTCTTTGGATGATACCAAAACGATGCTGAGCTTCTTTAGTTTGTGAATAGTTAGGTTATCACATGGCTTTAGGGGGAAAGAAAACACATTCTAACAGATTGTCATATTTCTTCATAATAAACAGACTGATGTTATTGAAAGATATCACAGCTCAATAAATTAGATTCCTAATTCTTGCCCTTAATCTGGACAATTTATCATCAGAGTTAAATGTAATACAGTTAGTATTCGGTATGACACAAAGTAACTCTGTATTAGAAGGCTACTCTCCAATAATTTACTATTATTTGAGTCGTAATTTCCTTTCAAAAATTACATTTATTTTTAAAAAAACAAACCCTTTTAAAATTACATTTAAAATGAATAGCCAAGCATACCTGATTTTGATTGCATGCATATCCATCTTGCTTATGAAGATTTGGTGGGCACTGAAAAATACAATCTTTTTAGTTAATGTTCATCATGTTAAACAACTTCAGGTTATATGCACAATGTATAAAAAAAGCAAAGAAGTTCAAGCATAGTGAATATATAATTAGAAACATTTAGAAAAAATAT
>VMDR010038223.1:0-10027 GCA_007922815.1 Macrotus californicus | reverse complement strand
TTGATTATGCTATTATAGTTGTCCCATTCCCCCCCATTTATTCCCCTTCGCCCTGCACACCCCCTCCCACCCACATTTCCCCCCGCTTAGTTCATGTCCATGGGTCATATATATGAGTTCTTTGGCTTCTACATTTCCTATACTATTCTTAACCTCCCCCTGTCTATCTTCTACCTACCATTTATGCTTCTTATTCTTTGTACCTTTCCCCCCCACTCCCTACCCATTCCCCTGCTGATAACTCTCCATATGATCTCCATTTCTGTGATTCTGTTCCTATTCTAGTTGTTTGCTTAGTTTGTTTTTGTTTCTGTTTTAGGTTCAGTTGTTAATAACTGTGAGGTTGTTGTCATTTTACTGTTCATATTTTTTATCTTCTTTTTCTTAGATAAGTCCCTTTAACATTTCATATAATAAGGGCTGGGTGAGGATGAACTCCTTGAACTTGACCTTATCTTGGAAGCACTTTATCTGCCCTTCTATTATAAATGATAGCTTTGCTGGATAGATTATTCTTGGATGTAGGTCCTTGCCTTTCATGATTTCAAATACTTTTTTCCAGCCCCTTCTTGCCTGCAAGATTTCTTTTGGGAAATCAGCTGACAGTCTTATGGGCATTCCTTTGTAGGTTACTGTCTCCTTTTCTCTTGCTGCTTTAAGATTCTGTGCTTTTTCTTTAATCTTAGGTAATGTAATTATGATGTGCCTTGGTGTGTTCCTCCTTGGGTCCAACTTCTTTGGGACGGACTCCCTGAAAGTCTATTTCCTTTGCCAGACTGGGGAAGTTCTCTATTATTTTTTCAAAGAAGTTTTCAATGCCTTGGTCCTCCTCTTCTCCTTCTGACATCCCTATAATTTGGATATTGGAATGTTTAAAGATGTCCTAGAGGTTCCTAAGCCTCTGCTCATTTTTTCAAATTCTTGTTTCTTCATTCTGTTCTAATTGAATGTTTCTTTCTTCCTTCTGCTCCAAACTATTGATTTGAGTCCTGGTTTCCTTCCTATCACTGTTGGTTCCCTGTAGATTTTTCTTTAATTCACATAATGTGACCTTCATTACTGCCTGGGTTTTTTTTTATGCTGTTGAAGTACCCAGTGAGGTCCTGGAGCATCCTGATAACCAGTGTTTTGTACTGGTGCATCTGATAGGTTGGCTATCTCTTCATTGCTTAGTTGTATTTTTTTTCTAGAGCTTTGATCTGTTCTTTCATGTGGGCCATTTTTTTTTTGTCTTGGTGCACCTGTTATGTAGTAAGGGGTGGAGCCTTAGGTATTCACCAGGGTGGGTCAACATGTCACTGTGTTGTGACACTATATGTGGGGGAGGGGTCTGAGAAGTGACAATGCCACTTGCTCCGCTGTCTGCCAGTTTTCAGTCACTTCCACCACTACCCACAATCAAATGGGTCCTTCTGGTGCTGATTCCCGGGTGGGTGGGTTTGGGTACCTTCTACAACCCTGTGGGTCTCTCCAATGAACTCTTCTGTGAGGCTGGGAGTTTCTCCTGCTGCTGCCTCAACCCCCACAGGTGTTTTCAGTCAGAGGCTTTGAGGTTTTATTTCCCCGAGCTGGGACCCTGGGTTGTGCAGTCTGTCTCTCTCCCCAGTTGTTCCTCCCAGTTTATCTGCACGTGGGTGTGGTGGGACCGCCGGTCTGCCAGCCACTGCCTCACCACAAGTCCTCTCTACCCACCTGCCTGTCTCCGCCCCTCCTACTGGTCTGGATGAATGTTTCTTCTTTAACTCCTTGGTTGTCAGACTTCCATACAGTTCTATTTTCTGTCAGTTCTGATTGTTTTTTGTTTTTCAATTTGTCGTTGTCCTTGTTTTTGTTGTGCGAGGAGGCACAGTATGTCTACCTACACCTCCATCTTGGCCAGAAGTCCTCTGTCGTTTTATTTTGTTCTTTCATTTGTGACATGTTTCTTTGTCTCCTCATTGTGGCTGCTTCCCTGTGTTTGCCTTCATGTATTAGGTAGAGCTGCTACATTTCCCAGTCTTGCTGGAGTGCTCTTAGGTAGTTGGTGATCGGTAGGGCCCAGTGGCATAGACTCCTTGGTCACCTAGCTGGGCTCTCCGGGTGTGCTCCCCATGTGACTGTGTGTCCCCCTGTTGTAGTTGAGCCTTGATGGCTGCTGGTATGGCAATGGGAGGCATTTACTCATAGGCCAATTGTTTTAGAGGAACGGCCAACACCACCATGGGATCTGCTGTGCAGAAGCAGAACTCACTTTGGCAGGGACTCTGGTAGCTCACTCAGTGCACCCCTTGAGTGTTTCTCATGGAGGTGGTTTGGGTGGTACTTTGGTGTCGTCTGAAGCTATACCTCATGTGTGCAGGCTCTGTACCTCCCAGGAGGTGCAGGTCAAGGTCAGCCACAGCCTGTGTCCTGCCCAGGGCTACCTGGCATGAACTAGAGAGAGATCTACAGATGGCCACTACTTGTGCTATGCTTGAAGGTGCCCAGGAAAGGCCAAGCTGTCACTAGTTCTGGGCTTGGGGCCACTTAACAAGAGGTACAGAGCATGCTCAGGCCAAATGCTGCTTATTTCGGGTTTGTGAACCTTTGAGAGCTTTTAAGAAACTCTGCAGCATGAGCCAACACAGACCGTTTGCATGGAAAAGGGTTTGTATTGGGCAGGATCTCAGGGAATCACCAGGTTGGGACTAACAGTGACAGCCAGGTCAATGGAGACTCAAATGCAGTGTGCTCCTGCTGGCTCTGTGGAGGGCTCAGTAAAGGAATAATGGCCTCTGCCAGCACCTGGGGGAAAGTTGCCCCTCCAGCTCTCATGCTGATGCCAGACATTCCTCCCTGTAGGTCCCTGTCACCTTTCAAGCTGCTGCCAGCGATGAAACTTAGAGCAAGTGAGTCCAACTGTCCTTGTGCAGGCCCTTCAAGAGGAACTGCCTGGGACTCCAGAAGCCCTCTATCTCACTCATCCACTGTCTCTGCTGGTTTCACAGCCAGAACTTATGGGGACTTTTCTTCTGGCTCTGGAACCTTGGGCTGAGGAGCCTGGTTTGGGGCTGTGACTCCTCACTCCTCACGGAGGACCTCCACAGCCGAGATAACCCTCCTGATTTTTACTTGCCACACGTGGACATGAGACCAGCCTGTTCTACATCTTCACCCCTCCTAGCAGTTTCCATGTGGCTTCTTCTTTATATTCTTATTTATAGGGCTTCTGTTCAGCTAGACCTCAGGTAGTTCTGCATGATGGTTGTTCTGTAGTTTAGTTGTAATTCTGATGGAGTTGTGGGAGGGTGCGAGGACCGCGTTTACCTATGTCACCATCTTGACTGGAACTGGGAAGAAATTTTTTCAAAAGACTCTAGTATTTCAAGTCTGAGAGACTGGGAAAATGATGTTGTCATCTGAAGAGACTTTAGTCAAGAGTAAAATGGTTGAAGAGAGATAGCCAAGGTGATGGATTCAGTTATTAGCTCAAGAGGCTCTCCTAGAAATATATATCTTAAGTACTGAAACTATGGTGGTGTTTTCCAGGACTAGGAAAGCATTTTGTTTTGAAAATGTTTGCCTGGCCTCACATAGCTGGGGTTTAGCCTATAGCTAGCTGCCTTAAATAACTTTTCTATACTGTGATTTTTCCCCAAAGGACACTTTAGAAATGTAACGTGCCTTGCGAGCTTACTCATAGGTACACAAGGCCTTCTGACTCCCCCAATGAAGGCTGTTACTATGGACAGTATTACTGACTTCCAGTGAGCCCCGTAGTCTCACAGACCCATGTCATGCTGCCATTTTGACAGACCTCCCAGAGCATGCTCTTGTAAGTTAACCAAGGTCAGGGCTGATTATGACTTGCATACCCTGAGCTGTCTATCTGATCTCATGTTCTAATACAGACATAGAAAAATTCAGTGATCCTTGAACAAACTCAACCCTGTCCACTGACTGGGTATCTGCTCTGGGGTCAGACACCAGCTATGTTAAGTATAAGAGCTACCAAGCTGAATAACACATTTTGTGCCTTCAAGAAGCTCACAACCAAGCCTGAACATAGACAATAAAATAAATAAGTACTGTAACACACATTCAGTGCTAGAGAAGACATAAGAAAGACCATGGCAGACATAAGGGGTGAGGGAGCCACTGATTTCCAGTGAGATGGTAAATAAAGTTAGAGAAAGAACACCACGGTAGGACTTCTAAAATACAGGCATGTCCATAAGAACAAGATGTCACAAAAGGAGAGGCACAAAAAAAATACCAGAAAAAGGGAATACACACATTCAATTTGGGGGATTAGGCTGCATGTGCACCTCTGTACTCAATTCCCTAAACTAGGAGTCTGATGGTGCTTATTTTTAGAATGCTGCTTTTGCAACCTACATAAGCACAAGGCCATGGACTAAAATACACTCTACACCAGAAAGCCCTAAGTGGTGAAATCTACATTGTCATCTGCTGTAAAGAACAAACAGCCTCATGTTACCATAGAAATCCCTACTCTCTTCTGTGGGAAAGTACTTTAAATAAAGATGTCAGACAGTCTCAATTAAAAATAATAAACGAAAGAGCAATTATGGTCCCTCTGGATTCACTAATAAACTTCATCAATGAACTTTCCATCAGGTATTCAGGAACCAAAAAGGTGGCATATGGAGGAATTTTCGATGCAATTAAAGTACACCATTTACATTTTATATTACCACCTCTGGCTGCTGAGTCTGAACAAAATTAAATAACTAGTTGCACAACACAGGTTCTCTCCTGGTGGTCAATCTAGCAGAAGAAATAAATAAGTAGATGAGAAAGTCACAGCAAATATACTTGATATGAGTAATTTCCTACAATTTTGTAGAACAAATTTAATTCATTTTTAGCCCCTCTGAACCACTTTCTTCAACTTGATCCTCTAAGATGGTGTACTCATACCTGGCTCATTTTAGTAAATGTCATTTTGTTTCCTTTTTTCCATGCCCACCAGCCCAAGCTCTTTGGGTGTCCTAGTATTTAAAGCTCGTGGGCCTCATAAGGGCAGTGGTTAGCTTTATGTTCTCCCAGGGACCAGCACTTAACACACAGCCCACTGTGTTTTGATAGAATCAAGGCACTTAAATGCCTTTTATGCTGCTACATGTGAACTGCTAAATCTCTTGCTCTCCCCTTTCTCCAGTACCTCCTGCCTTTGCCTCATTTTGTGTATTTCTCCATGCTGACACATATGGATGGTGTGTTGTGTGTCTTGCTCTGCCGCTAAGTCTCATCAAATCTCAAACCTCCTGTCTACCCCCAGGACAGAAGCAAACTTGATTCTGATGTAATTTTTCTTAGGATCCAAATGTACTTAGATGGCTTCTATGAATGGTTTTGAAATGAGATCACACAAACAAGAGGTATCACCAATCGGGCATTTCCATCTGGTCAACTGATTTCAGCTGACCTGGTCAGGCGGCTTCAACAAAAAGATGGTCATCTAGCCAAAGCCAAAATGAGTTAAAGGCTACTCTCCTGATATGTGTTTTCCAATCATATTTTCAGTGCTTTATTGATACGTCTTTACTGCACACTCACCCCCTTCTGGAGGCCTCTCTGATCCCCAAATGTGCTCACACATGCCTACAGATACACTCACAGAACTCACTGCTGGCCAGACCAGTGCCCCCATTAGTCAGATGACTCCTGAAAGGGAGTTGATCTCTCACTTGAATTGTTTCATGAAATCACTTAACCCTCCTCCTTTGCTCAGCATTAACCTTTGGTATTTAATGTCTTCCTTTACATTTGATTTTATGACCTGCTCTCTCAATGAAGCCTTTTCATGGAGATTTGTATGGAGATGACTCCTTAGAATAAATTGATATTTGACTATGATGCTTCTAGCTCATAACTTTAGGTTTAAAATACCATGTTTCAAAAATATACACATAAATAAGTACACGAATGATAATCAAAACTCTTCTTTTAAAATTTTGTTCTGCTAACTTTTTTTGGTTTCTTTGTTTCGTCTTCTCCTGCTCAACAAGTAGTTGCTGAAACACTTACAAAGAACATTAGCATCTTGTAAAGTTAGGACTGAAAACTTCCACCCATAAGCGTGAGCATTGTAAGGCTTGTCTTTGTGGGGGGCTCATAACCAGCTTTTCACATGTATATGTAGGTCCTTTCTGAACTGTTTCACCTTCCTCCTGACCCTGAGCTCCTCACAATGAATAATAACAGTCTAGAGCAACACGCTAGGGTATGTCCATGTCTATTCTTCATCAGTGACCCAAAGACAAAAAATAGACAGCCTGAACAAAAGAGCCAGCAGAGTGCTCCTGCTATGTGGAGTTCTCTGCCAGGGGGTGAGAAACATGACTTGAAAACTGTCACTTAAAACAGCACAGGGATAAAAAAAATGCAGAGAATCACAGAATCTCCAAAGAGATAAGAGAACTAAGGAAGAGTGGTCGCCCAGAAACCTCGCCCAGAAACCACAGGAGACGCATCCCCCCATTCAACGACCTTGCCATGAAAATGGGAGAAATAGATGAAAAAAAATAAGCTTTAATCAAGACCCACAATGACTAAAGGCACACCCATCCATGTCAGGTGGGGTATGGAGAAGAGAATTATCTAAGACAAGTGAACATCAAGGAAAGGCAATGTTCCCACTAGGCCTTCCCGGTGCAGTTCATCATGATAACATCACTGCTTGTATTTTTCTAAATAGAGCAGACACTAAATAGAATCATGAGGGATGATAGACTATAAAGACAGCAATGCACATTTTTAGGCATCTCCACTATTTTCCCCACCTTTTAAGCTTCTTAACTCTCTTTTGTTACCAGCCTGGGAGTAATCTGGTATCAGTCTTTTCCTTGGCAGGACTTAAATGAAAAGAAACACTCTTCTTTTTATCTCTTCACCTGATAACTTACTCAAACTTCAGGTTTTAGCTTTCATTTCTGTCTCAGAAATTCTTCCTGAGGCCCCTGGTTTATAGGAGTCACCCCTGCCACGGGCTCCCAGAATCCCCTCTTCTCCCTGGTCCATTGTCTCAGGACTCCTGCCCTGCCCTACTGCACCCTAAGCACCTGGAGGGCAGAGATACCTACCCAAGGCATCCCTGTCTTCCTAGCACAAGGAACACATTCAGTATGTGAACTATTACCAGTTACGGTGGACTCTGTGCCCACCCTACTATTCCTGAGCCCATAATTCATTTGGCTGTAGTGTCTCAAGGCTTTTATAGGAGTTCATCTATTTTTCATGAGTCTTTATATTTTATATATGCTCTTTCTAGGGAACATATTTGTCTATCTCCCTTGCTCTATCTCCTCCTAGTAATAAATCTCTGATAAAACAATGTGTCATTGGCACAGCCACTCATCAGTAACAGAGAAGTTACTATCGCCCATGAGCAGGCCTAGGAGCCCCCATTATGCAAAACGATCCTGCACTTGTGTTGGGAACAACCACAGCCCTTGGGACAGGCCAGGAGAAGCTCATCCCAAACAAGAAGAGGCTGCTCCTTTATCTTTTGCCGATCAAACGTGGCATTCTCCAGTTCAATTTAACACCACCTAAGGACCAGGCGTCCACACAGTATTTGTGGTTCCCAGCTTCACAAGCAGGCTGACAGCACTGGTGTCCTGACAAGGGCCCTAAGTGACAGCACATCCACAAATTCCCACAGATGCCTGAGGAGGTCACTTCTTTAATAGTCTTTCTAGACACAAGGTCCATGAATAACTCAAATCGTTCTGTACTAGGATGGCAGGAATGGTATTTTGTTTTATCTATGTGGAAAAAAAAAATCATTCTGAGTTTCTTGTCAGTCCCTACATCCATATGGCATTTTCTCCGTGAAAGGGCTTGCTGACCACAGCCCTCTTATTTCCCATATGAGGCATAAAACACATGACGGGATCCCAGCTTTAGAAATTAGTACTTAACCTCAATGTAAAACCAAAGAAAGCAAATGTCTCAGAAGCCATTGGAGACATTAACTATTCTTTCTCACAGGAATAAGTCCTAAAATGCAATTTATTTCTGTCTATTGATGCCCAAGATGAAGTTATCAAAGATGTGCTTACTAAATTTGCAGCCAACATTAAATTTGCTGGGGTTCCAATACTATAAATGACTGGATAAAATTTCAAACTTGTAATGAACTAAAAATGGTTCCCAAAGGAAAAAGATGAAATACAAAAGATACACAGAAGGAATTTAATAAGACAGTGGCTGACATTCATACTCATTCCCCCCCCCCGCCCCCCGCACCCCTCTCTTGCAGGGAGGGCTGAACATCCTGGTCCTTCTCACTCACAAACTGAGATTATTTCTAATTCCAATTAAGTTAACAAACGTTTACTAAGTATCTGCTCTAGCACTTCGCCAATTAAGTATGTAAAATGAAGAGTGCCGTCTCTGACTATAATAAGCTTATAAGCCTAATTAGGGAGCTAGATCCACAAACAAAGAGTCACAAGTGAGGACCAAAATGTGCAGATGCTGAGACATACACAGGGTCTCTGGAGCACATGGGAGAGACTTAGGCTCAGGGAAGAATTTCAGCAAGAATTTACATTTAAGCTAAATCTTAAAGGCTAAGTGGGGTTTGCCAAGCAGATGAAGGGCTGAAGAAAATTCTGCAAATGCATTAAGAACAAACTGGAAGTCAAAGGCGAATGGAAGAGCAGCCTTCCAGGAAGTGCAATGTAGCCTGTGGACTGGAGTGTGCAAGCCAGGGAGAAGAGCAGGGAGAGCTCAGATGACGAAAGGCCTCCTGCGTCACCTAGCACCTTCGGAAATGTTTCATCGTAGGGGTAGCAGTGCTGAATAAGCAGAGCTTTACAATGGCCCCTCTGGCCATGCTGACAGAGACCCCTCTGGCCAGTGGATAAAGGGGAAGCAAATGGAGGTGGGTGGCCGGCAGTCCAGAGGCCATGACAGTTAACTCTGAAGAACAGATTCAGAATCTGAAAGGGTGTTGGTACTTCAGTTTTTACACAGAGTATCCAGATGCCCTGCAGTCTCAAAACACTGCATGGCAGACGCTTGAAACATGCATCAGCTTGAATTGTTAACTTAGCTGGAAACAACTTGGGAGTCTGAAAGGGTCAAGTAGTTTTTTCCAAAGAAAAATCCGTTCCACTGCTTGGAAAATACCCTTGACTCTTGCCAGTAGTATCTTCAAAATGCTTTTTGGTCTTCATAGGCTGACTACAAGTAAAGAATGTGTGTCTATCAGTCAGGTCACACCTATCACGGCAGGTCGAAAAAAATATTCAAAAGTAAGCTGTGGAGACCAGAACCGCCATCAGAAATGAGGCGGTCAGAGTTGGCAAGGGTGGAGAGAATGGGTAATCACGAACAGTGATGGTGCAAGTACAATTTGTTCTTTTATATTTCAGAACACTGAAAAGCACAGAGGATAAATATAATATACATTATGCACTGCTCTATTTAGCTTAAGAGCTAAAACTTAACAAATATAATTGAAACCCTGTGAAGACTTTCCACTCCATTTCCCTCCGTATATCGCTACCATGAACTTCTCATTTTCCCGCGTACTTTTTAATATATTGACTCCACGTGAACATCTCCAAATGTAATATATAATAATGTTTTGTGTTTTAAATATTATTTAAATGATATACATACTGTACAGAAAGCTGGCTCTTTTGAAGCCTTTATCTCCCTTCAACAGTTTGTTTTTTTGGAATTGATTCTACTGATTTATGTAGCTCTGGTCTATCTGTCTCATGGACACACAGCACTCAAAAGCACAAACACGCCGCACTCTGTTCACTCCTTCTTCCAGAGATGGACTTTCAGGTCGCTCCCAGTGCATTAGAAATGACAGTGTAACAAACTTTTGTGCACTTATAGGAGACTCTTCTGTGGTGTTCAGCGGAAGTGCATTTCCAGCTCTCCTTCACTAAATATGGCTGAATTATGCCCCAAAGGTGTTGAAACAATTTACACCCTTCCCAGCAGTGCATGAGTTTTTATTGCTTCACAGCCTCAAAACCACTTGGTTAGAGCTAAATTTAATTTTTGCCAAATTAAT
>VMDR010038222.1:0-10041 GCA_007922815.1 Macrotus californicus | reverse complement strand
TTGAACTTGACCTTATCTGGGAAGCACTTTATCTGCCCTTCCATTCTAAATGATAGCTTTGCTGCATAGAGTAATTTTGGATGTAGGTCCTTGCCTTTCATGACTTCAAATACTTCTTTCTAGCCCCTTCTTGTCTGCAAGGTTTCTTTTGAGAAATCAGCTGACAGTCTGATGGGCACTCCTTTGTAGCTTACTGTCTTCTTTTCTCTTGCTGCTTTTAAGATTCTCTCCTTATCTTTCATCTTGGGTAATGTAATTATGATGTGCCTTGGTGTGTTCCTCCTCCTTGGGTCCAACTTCTTTGGGACTCTCTGAGCCTCCTGGACTCCCTGGAAGTCTATTTCCCTTGCCAGATTAGGGAAGTTCTCCTTCATTATTTGTTCAAATAATTTTTCAATTTCTTTCTCTTCCTCTTCTCCTTCTGGCACCCCTATGATTTGGATGTTGGAACGTTTAAAGACATCCTGGAGGTTCCTAAGCCTCTTCTCATTTTTTTGAATTCTTGTTTCTTCATTCTCTTCTGGTTGAATGTTTCTTTCTTCCTTCTGCTCCACACCGTTGATTTGAGTCCCGGTTTCCTTCCCATCACTGTTGGTTCCCTGTACATTTTCCTTTATTTCACTTAGTGTAGCCTTCATTTGTTCATCTAATTTGCGACTATATTCAACTAATTCTGTGAGCATCCTGATTACCAGTGTTTTGAACTGTGCATCTCACAGGTTGGCTGTCTCTTCGTGTCTTAGTTGTATTTTTTCTGGAGCTTTGATCTGTTCTTTCATTTGGGCCTTTTTTTTTTTTTTTTGGTCTTGGTTCACCTGTTACGTAGTAAGGGGTGGAGTCTTAGGTGTTCACCATGGCAGGGCATTCTCGTGTCTGCATTGTGAAGCTGTATGTGGGGGAGGGGTCCAAGAGGGAACAATGCCGCTTGCTCCGCTCTCTGCCAGTTTTCAGTCCCTTCCCCCGGTACCCACAGTCAAATTGGGCCCTTCTGGTGCTGATTCCCGAGTGGATGGGCTTATGTGCATTCTGGGACCCTGTGGGTCTCTCCAACGAGCTCTCCTGTGAGGCTGAGAGTTTCTCCCGCTGCCGCCTCAACCCCCACAGGTGTTTTCAATCAGAGCTTTGAGGCTTTATTTCCCTGTGTTGGAATCCTGGGCTGTGTGGTCCGCCTCGCTCCCCAGTTGTTCCTCCCAGTTTATCCGCACATGGGTGTGGGACCACCCAGTCAGCTAGCAGCCACCTTGCCTGTCCCAGTCCGCCAGCTGCCGCCTTGCCGAGAGTCATCTCCGCCCGGCTGCCTGTTTCCACCCCTCCTACCAGTCTGGGTGAGTGTCTCTTCTTTAACTCCTTGGTTGTCGGACTTCCATAAAATTCAATTTTCTGTCAGTTCTGGTTGTTTTTTGTTTTTAAATTTGTTGTTGTCTTTCTTTTGGTTGTGCAAGGAGGCACAGTGTGTCTACCTATGCCTCCATCCTGGCCAGAAGTCCTCCAGATTTCTGAAGGAAAAGTTAATAAAGGATTTCATCTCAGGATTTACATTTATTGACTACACTTGATCACTCCAAATAATCTCATTTAATCCTCCCATTATTTCTGAGAAGTGAAGTCCCTTGAAGTGATTTGGCCAAGATCATCCTCTAGTTAGCAATAGACAGTCTTTCTGTCTCCAAAGTCTATTCACTTAAGGAAACTTGTGCAATGTCATTAATACTGAACAAGGATTATTTTTTTTGTCTATTTCATAACGTCTGTGGTGTCTGGTTGGAATTAATTAGTACTGGTAAACTCCTCTTCACCTTGGGGGAAAGACGTGTACTTGTGCACATGAAAAAAATAACTTATTAATTTTCTGATCGGCTCTTTCACTGACCTGGTGCTTTGATGGGAATAGCTGTGAAAAGTGCACACCCAATTGTCTTCTAGATCTGTTTCTTTGGAAAATATATCAGAAAAATAACCTGGCTAATAGTCAGCAGGTTTTGATCTCTTTCAAATCCCAGCACCCTCAGGAACATGGAATTATTTGGAAACTGACTTCCTGACTCACACATTCTTCTGGCAAACTTCACCACTTCCAGAGGAGAAACACTGCAGCCAGCCAGAAACTGATTGGTTGTTTACCCACATTCTTCTCACCTTTCAAAAAGGCAACTGAAACCTAGGGGTCCTTGACTTGTGGGAAGTGCTGGCGAGGCTGTTGGCAATGTCTGTGGCAGTCTTTTCTTTTCTTTTCTTTTCTTTTCTTTTCTTTTCTTTTCTTTTCTAAGTTTTCTTTTTGGAACTTAATTTACCTGTACTTAAATGTATAGATACATAGTGCTCAGTTCAATAAAATTGTACAATTATATGTACTAATGAAACCATTAAACAAAACAAGATACAGAACATTTCCATCATCTCAGAACGTCACCTCTTGACCCTTTGTGGTCAATGCCCTTCTCCCCCAGACTCACATCCAAGAAGCAACTGCTCCTGACTTTTATAACCATATACATTAATGTTTCCTGTCCTTGCATTTTATACACATAGAACAAGCCAGTGTGTGTTTTTATGTCCAGACTCTTTCATTCCATGTAATGTCTGGAGATCCATACATGTTTTTTGTGTATAGCAGTAGTTTTCCTCTTCATTGCTACAATTTATTTATTGTATAGACATTTTGCTTGTTTCTATTGGGTCAGCCAAAAAGTCTGTGTGGTTTTTCCCATAAAATAAAATACACGTTTTTTTTAATCACCAATAACTTTACTGATTTGGATATTTTGAGCATGTCAGCTATCTCCTGCGTGGTATAATGTTGATTGTTCTCAGTTAATGTCTCGATTTGACTGTCATCAGCTTCAACTGGTCTAGCCGATTGTGGAGTATCATTGTCCAGTGAACAGTCTCCAGCATGAAATTTCACAACCACTTTTGATATGTTCCATCCATCACAGCACCTTCTCCATACATGGCACAAGCCTTTTCCTGCATTTCAGCTGTGTTTTTACCTTTCTTCAAATAATAAATCATAATATGCTGAAAATGTATATTTTCATTCATCTTCAATATTAAAATGGTTACACAAAAATTCACCAATTCTGATGTTTTTTTAAATGCACGTTGATATGACAGTTGTGACAATACAATCTAAAAAAATTGTTCTGAATGAAGTTAAAGAAAGCTAAGCACTACTGGAGCCATTATAAGGAAAAAAACAAACAAACTTTTTGGCCAACCCAATAGTTAAGGGTTGTTTAAGTTTTGTTTCTAAAAAGGATTGAGATTAGTTAACTGGAGTAAACTTCATGCAAAATTGTGAAAGGGGAGCATATATCTTGTAAACAGGATGTTTTTCTAACAAATGTTAATTCCTTTGTGGCCGAGAAAATAGAGTTGAGTTTGTCTGGGAGCAAAGAGGATTTCCAATAGACTTCAAAATTTCTCAACTATGAGATTTGAGGAACATGGAATTCCCTTCCAAGGGTACATGTGGCATCTTCTTTATTGAAGGATTCTAATGATACTCATTCTGATTGATTTGGATGAAATTCAAAGGCAGAAGGAAGGACCAAATCAGTATACTCCAGATGATATTTTCAATCCTAAGCTAATGTAGTTACCATTCTCTCAAGAAACCTCATCATCAGCTGCCGTGGTAGAGATATGCTATGCTGTCTGACTTGACTCTCCACTTCGCTTGCAGAAAAACTTCAATTTCCCCTAAAATGCTGAAAACACATCTTATGCCTCATTCATGTGTTTATTCAGTAATTGATTCATTTAACATATGCTGGAGTGGCAACTCGGAGCTATGTTAGAGGTCAAAGTTGAATAAAAACGACTACTTTTGACATAATATGAGTAGATTGGGGCCTCTAGTAAGGGCCCAATGTAAAAGTATTCCATGTTATTGCTAGATAACGTACTTATGTTACAAATGTAGGTAGCAGTCATTATACTTACTCTGGCGAAAACCTGGCTTGTGCTTTTCTCCAGACTGGAGGGTCATGCCATTTCCACATGGGCGAAGATGTTCAGACCATGCTGGCAGTACGTCCCAACATTTAATTTTCATTCTGGGCCTCTCTCCAGCTACTCATGACCTCCACTTCCCCAGGGAAGGGTGAGTGACTTACCCAATTAGTGGCTTGGGGAGAGGGAATTGTGAAAGCTCAGTTCAGCTCCTTTTTCCATTTCTCTGCCTTTAGAGAGTTGTTATCTGCACTCTGCCATGTGGTAAAAGTGCAGACAGTGTGAAGGTGGAAACTGTCTAGTCCTGTGAGTAACTGGGTGAGCAAGTGAGTTAAGACCATTTGGCTCCAGCTCTAGTGCCATGTTCTTCCATCAAGTTTTCCAGTAAAGTGGACATTTTGAGTGTATTATCTTTAAGAACATCATCTTCCCTAAATTTTTATCAATTTCCTAATTTAATTTGCACTTGGGTAGGGAAGAAGAGTGTGATAAAATATCTTTAAAAACTGGAAAACGCAGCTCTTGCACAAATATACGATGAGTACATGTGAAAGCATGTTTCACTCTTTAATGGTGCAAATCTCAGGAGAGTAAAGCTGGTTTGAAGAGGGAACAAGGACTAAAAGGAAGTGATAAAGTCTGCTAAAATGAATTCCTAAATTGGATGTGAAATGAGTTAATATTCTGTGGAGCAATGAACTTCAAACTTTGGAGTATCTTTTCTCCTGAAAAGAAATTACTTGCATCTATACTGGACAAAATAAATTTCTTTTGTACTTGGACAATCTTTTTACAGAAGCAGGACCTTAATTAAAAGTAAACAATAAGTCAGGCACCTTCCTTTACATCATCAGATGTGGCTTCGTAGACAAGGCTCTAGTATGGCTTCTGAAAGGCATGAAGTGATATCTTCACTTTATTTTCAAGTGTAGATACGTTTTCTTAGCAGTTTTTCCTTATTGGGACACCAAAAATTCTGAAAGACAAGCACTCATTCAATAAAGGATAAGTACAGGAAAGTACCCTGGCCTGGAATGTGGCTAACTGCAGGCTGCTGCCACTAACTGGGCACATTAACCACACAGATGACATTCCTAAAGCTAATCTGTACTTATAGCATCTGTTAGGGACTGAATGTTTGTGCTTCCCCAAATTCATATGTTCAGAACCTAACCCCCCCAGTGGGGTAATATTAAAAAGTAGAGTCTTCAGGAGATAATTAGATCATGAGAGAGGAACCCTCGGGATGGAATCAGTGCCCTTATAAGAAGAGACACAGGGAGCTGGCTTTCTTCCTGCTCTTTCTACCATGTGAGGGGACAAGGAGAAGACAGCCATGTACATGATGGGAAGAATGCATTCACCAGATACCAGACCTACTGGCACCTTGATCTTGGACTTCCCAGCCTCCAGAACCATGAGAAATAAAAGCCTGTTGTTAAGCTGCCCATTCTATGGTATTCAGTTAATAGCAGCCAGAATTGCCTAAGACAACATCCATATAATGATTGATTTTGGACAGAAACATTTGCCTTTCAGCTAAGAAAGTTGTGAAATACGCCTTTAGATTAAATAATTAATTGACCTGTTTAATGGAGTTATTTATTGCTATGTTTACACAGGCCTTAGGCTCTACTTTTATTGCCTTCTGAATACTAAGGAGTATCTGATGTAAACCATGGTGTACTGTGAATCATTAATATTTACTTCTTTCAACAAGTCGACCAGGAAATTTCCATTTCTTCTTGTAATCACACCTGGTTTCTGTGCCATAAACTGAGAACAGAGCATTTGTCTTCCTAGCAGCTAAGGCTGGGAGCCGTGAAGCTGGTTCATCTAAAAAGTGTGTCTAGTCACTTTAACTAAAGATAATTGAAACTGGGACACAAACCTGTTTTATGCCACTTTGTAATGGAATTTGTTCCATCGACTGCCTATTCCTTATAACTCTGAGAGTCACAATTACTTTTAGGAAATAAGATTCTGAGGGAGCACTAATAGTTCCCTCAGATGAAATTGCTTGGCTCTTCAATTCTTTCTTTTTAGGGTATCAGGAATTGATAGCAGGAATACACTCAGAAATTGTATTGTTATTCAAAACATTGAAGAATGTCTTTAAGTAACTCAACAATTTACTAAATTGTAATAGTTCTATAATATGATATTTTGTCCAAGGTCTTCTTGTACTCTTTATAGAATATTCAGGTGAGGAAGTTGGACTACAGTCTATTGTGCATAAAATTGGTATAGAATTACCAGGAAACACCTAAAGAAATGGAGTGTTGCCCTTTTAAAAAGAGACGAATTTGTGAAATACAAGGTCTGTCCAGAAGGTATCCAGCCATGTAATAGGAAGAATAGAGACATTTCTTGAAGAAGATACAAGAAACATTGTACATAAGACAATGATGCCTCAGTCCCTGTCAAAGTAGGCACCTTGCCATCAGTAGTTCTCCCAATTGCCATCAGCTGCCCCATCGTATTTTCCTGAATCTCATCCATGGTCTGAAATCTTTTCCCTTTCAAAGGTGATTTTAGTTTAGGGAAAAGCCAGAAGTCACAGGGTTCTAAATCTGGGCTGTACGGGGACTGAGTCCCCTGGGTGATTTGATGTTTTACAAAAAAACTCTGCACGAGATGATGCATGAGCAGGCATGTTGTTGTGATGTAGCTGCCAATCACCAGTTGCCCATAGCTATGGCCTTCTGAACTATCCAAACAGTTTCTGCAGAGGATTGTTCAAGCTTAACACAAAATTTGATGCAGATTCATAGCTTTATTTTCTCAGTCATTTTGAATGCAACGGCCACACAGTACACATGCTCACTCAATGGCTCTGCTGCCCCCATTGACTAGTACAGTGAAGTCATCATTGATCACACATGCACATGCCAATCTACTCTCCTTGGCTGCCGGGTTACATGGATGTTGCACAAACCATTCTCATTATATTAACAGTGGGTGGGCTTTTTTCGGACAGACCTCGTATGTCTGAGAAGTCGAGTTTAGATGTAAACAGGTGTTAGTATATATTCCATGTGTGAGGCTTTTGTTAAAAGTGTTTTATATACATAATTTAGTAAGGTGTATTAAACTAAAATCCAGGCTAGACAACTTCCTTCTGCTTGCATAAGACTAGAAAGAAAAAAACATTGCTGAAGTGAAAGACTCCAAGTGTAATGGGAGTTCTCCTCTTTATTTGAGGATATTAAATTTGCTATAGAGAATGAGATCAAGAATATATAAATGGAAAACCTTATCTTTGTTAGGCAGACATAGTAAGTTGGTAACTCGTGAGCTATGTTAGACAAGTAAAGGAAATAGAGAATGCATGTATGTGTGAATACAGAAAGTGATAAAAGGAACAAGTAGACACTAAGTTTTTATAATGTACTAATGATAGATGGAACACTCAGTATTTATGAGGTCTTAAGTCAGCCACCCTTCGTGACCCCCATTCTGGCCCCACCTATTCTCTGCCACATTAAAAATCATGGCAGCCCATCAGGGTAATTGGTGAGTTACTCTGTGACCAAAGGCACTTGCCCCCGGAACAGCTGGCCTAGTAATGAACTTACAGACAATCATTGCATCAATGTGATTTCCTATAAGACACCAGAAATTGAGAGAAAGTGTATTTCAAAAGCTTGGAACTATAAACAAATACCTCAGACAATTAGTTTTATGTTTGTATCCCTTTAAGAGTTTCTCCCATTTTTTATCAGTTTTTCTCTATAAACTATATTGCCTAGTTCTTACTGTGAGTCAGTAGTAGCTAATAGCACTCATTGTCCTTTCATAGATTTGAGCCTGCACGGGTTCCCGTCACTCGAAGGCATGTCATACGTCCCTTCCTCCCCTCCCTCTCTCCCTCCCTCCCTTTCTTTCATTTTCCTCTCTTCTCCCTCTTTCTCTGTTTCTTTTGCCACTTCCGACTGCTTTTTATACATGGGGTTTTGTTTTAGAATGTTTTAAAAATGGGGCAACTAAGTGTAACAAAATATTGTGTATGAAAATAGGTAAAAAAGAAAATGTAAAATTTTGTCAGAGAAATGAGGCTGTGACAACACTCCGTACCACAGAGCTTTCCTCGATAAAACAGCCGCACACCTGCCTCTCAGCCTTCTAGGAGCTAATGTGAAGAGGGGAAACTGGTCACTCACTGATTCCCAACTCTTGGGCACATGGCTGTTCTGAAAAAATTAAAGGTTTGTTAGTAAGGAATAAACGGCTGTTGGGTACAAAGCTAGACTTCCTACTACCTGCCACTAAAACTTTCATGCACACCCTCCTACAAACAGAATTCCCTCCTAGACCTTTCCCAAGGAATATTACACCACTGTCCTATCAGCTGTTTTATTCAATATAAAGACCATATTTCTGTGTGATGTGCTGTCCATTTCATCAGGTGTTGAGGTGGCCCCCCATTGTCTGTGATCAGTAAGCTTAAACAGAAATTATAAGCCTCCATTTGGAGACAGGCAGAATGAGAAACTCAGGCACTGTTCCTCAGAGCATGCTCATATATCAGCTTTTGCTGGGCAGGAACAAGGAGGACTCACTCACTGCTCCGGCAGTGAACTACATTCCTTGGCTAGCCAGATTTGGGAGGGTCCTGTTTATTACTCTCCAACAGGCAAGGACGGCTTGGAGAGAACACTCTTCTGAGGGCTGCGTGGCTTGCACAACCCTTTCCCATGGGTGCAGCAGAGGGTTCTGGGATTCCTTTATAAGTTGACCGATCATGCAATGTTTGATATTTCTTTAGAGCTATAGTTCCCTCTAAAATTTAGTAGGCTCTTAGCCTCTTCTAGTCAATTCTACATGTGAACAACCACAGCCAAAGATCCTTTGGAGTTACAATGTTAAGGCCTAGCATATATTGTTTCCTAGCAACAGGTTTTCATATTCCATACATCCTCCCTTATTTTAACTTACCTGCCATTGGCAATGTAAAATCACGCATTTCAAGGGAAAAAAACCATCTAGCCATTTTTACCAGCAGGTTTACCTCCTTTGTCTTGAGATAACATGAAGAAAGAACTGGAAACTCAATACCAGCCCTTGGTAAGGCTCCTGCTTCAGCTCTGGCAGGAAAGGCTTCCTTTTTGGGTAGGAAAACACTAGTTTCCCTCTTGAAGCTGGAAGACTCATGTCATAGGCTTCTCAGAAAACTTAGATTGCAGGCAACAGGCAGTGACCTGCTCTCTTAGCTGCCAGACTGACCAGTTCTTGCCTGTGTTCATTTCTCTCAGGGAGGACTTCGCAATAATCAGAAGTAACCCACATATTTTGAATTTTTTTCTATTACTTTTCTCTAAGCTCAAAGTCTGTGCATGAAATTAAATGTTTAATCACCATACTAAAAAAGATCATTACATTTCTATCTTGAAATTTGGGGGACTTAGTTATCTGTCTCTCGACTTTCTTTACCTGGGCATTCACATTTTTGGTTTTTTTACATGCAACATTCTACTTACTAGCTGTTGTATTTTGTGTCAGTGAAGGATGCATATTCAACTAACAGAAAACTTATTACACTGGCTTAATTAGCTAGAACTTTTTATTAGTTTGCTCAGGCTGCCTTAACAAAAACACCACAGATGCGGTGGCTAAACAACAGAAATTTATTTCTCATAGTTATTGAGGCTAAAAGTCCAGCATTAGTTTCCTTTTTTAAAAAATTTTGTTATTCAAGTACAGTTTTCTGCTTTTTTCCTCCTCCACTCTCCACCAACCCCAGCCACCCCCGCCTCGCTCCCCTGATTCCACCCCTCCTTGGTTTTGCCCATGTGTCCTTAATAGTTGCTCCTGAAAACCCTTCCCCCCTCCCCCCCCATTATCCCCTCCCACCTCCCCTCTGGTTACTGTCAGATTGTTCTTTATTTCAATGTCTCTGGTTGTATTTTGCTTGCTTGTTTGTTTTGTTGATTAGGCTCCACTAATAGGTGAGATCACATGGTATTTGTCATTTACCACCTGGCTTATTTTGCTTAGTGTAATGCTCTCCAGATCCATCCATGATGTCCCAGAGGGTAAGAGCTACTTCTTTCCTTCTGCTGTGTAGAATTCCATTGTGTAAATGTA
>VMDR010038221.1:0-10028 GCA_007922815.1 Macrotus californicus | reverse complement strand
TCTAAAATCTCTCAGCACATGCCTGTTCCACCTTCATTATTTCTATTTGTAACTTAGATATTTTGCATCACACAAATCCCTCCAAATCGGGACTATGTTATTGAAGTTATTAGTTTTACAATAGTAATTATAACAACAAATATTTATTGTCTTGTTTTGCACCACGCACTCTACCGTTTTACATAAATTATCTCATTCTGTCGCACTTAACTATATATAAACATATGCTTAAGTTTGTCAGTAGCACTTAAAATTAAAATAAAGATATGGTTGGTCATCTTGGAAACAAACATCTCAATATACTGAAGATATGAAATCCACAGAATAAAATATTTTAAAGTCTTACAAAATGTACAACACTAAATTATTACAGGGATACCACTAAATTTATGTTGCTATCATGTCCTAGAAACCGCAGCTTCTAATATATCAAATAAATGATTAGATTCATATCTTCAAATAAATCCTTTTACTAAGAAAGTAATATATAAAGTGAGTATTATGTTTTTGCATTAACCTCCCAACTGTTTTCCATAATAAGAAACCAGCCTGGCATCCATTGTGGTATGGGGGGCTGAAAAATAACATGAGATATGATTTTTACTAATCCTTTACATTCCACTTTGAAGCTGCACACTGTTCTTGATCAAAACTCTTATTTTATTATCAGGAATTACATTATTCTCCGAAGGAGTTAATTTTCTGTTGGAGACAGGAAATGAAGGACTGCTAATGCTGGAAATGTATTTTTCCTGTCTTGACATTCCTACATGATATACATTCATATTAATAACAACTCCGAAAACTAGTTTCATTTCTTCTACATATAAGCAATAAACAGTATGTGCAAAAATATGAACACTACCAGCAGTGATGTGGATATATACTACAGAGTTTCTCCTGAATGTACAGCCATTTCTAACATTTCATTAGAGCCTTGTACAGGCGACTGCCACAGATGTCCATCAGAGCTGGATTACATGAAGACAAACAATGCAGGCTTTCAGGAAAAACCGAAGCTGCAGCTCAAAAGTATCCATTTCTCATCCAAGGGCACCATACCACCACTGTCTTCCTCCTTTATGCAAAAAGAATGAGTCGATTATGTTACTGACATTCCTCCACAGCAGACTGAAATGTCTTTTTACAGTTCAGTAAGAGACAGTAAAAACAAAAACTTCATAAAAAAATGTAGAAATTTCAAAATATCTTCATGCTCAAGTTTGTCACCTCTGCCAATTTTCTCCAGTCTACTATAATTTTATTGGTATGGCAGAATCTGTTTATGCAAAATTTCATAGCAACAAATATTTTACACCAAAATAAATAATGTGTGAACTGTTTTCTAAACAAAAATTTATATACCATGTTTAGTAATAAAATAAAGCTTTCAGCTACTGCCCTTAATTTTATGTGTAATAATCACTGATAATAACAACTTGGGCACAAAGACCACCTCTTCCTAGTCCCCAAATAACTTTATAATTCTATTAAAGAAATGGATAAATAACAAATGGAGAATAATACATGAAGAAAAGAGTACTTTGTGAGATCATGAGTTTCCCATTGAGGAAAATGACATCAGCTTTTCGTTTAATAGCATCCCCTCCTGCGGCCCGAGACGGGGATGCTGAAACTGACACCTTCACACAGTGGCTAAAGGTAAACTGCTCTAATCTTTTAAACAACAAAAGACCTATTAAAATTTAGAATGTATATACTTTTGCCCTGGAATTATACTTCTAGGAGCTTATCATAGAAATATAACCATGCAATCATACGAGGACTTTGTGTGTAAGGATATTTCCTGCTGCAAAAAAAACTGGAGACAAACCAAATGACTTCTTCCTTAATAAATTATGGTACATTACGGTATACTTTCAATTTGTCCATGTATGGTGTGTGTGTGGATGTGCCTGTACATATATACACACATGTCTAAACATGAGTGCATATGTTCATGTGAATATATATCATTTCTGAAACAATTTATTAGAAAATATTTATAATGCTGGGGTATATATATCTAGACTACATTTCAAAGAAGATAGTGAGTCGCGACCAAAGCTTTAAGATTATGCCTCAAAGACATGATTTCTAAAGTAAAATAGGCCATTATTTATGCATATATTTGACAATTATAACCCATGTGATGAGAAAACAGCCATTCTGAGTTGCTGCTTAAGCATTTCACAGCGTGAAAACCCTGCTCACTCCTGCGTCTGGACATTTAGACAAAGACCGAAGCTTAGAATTCCCACCACCAGTTTCTGCCTTGCTTTCCTGGGTCAGCTGTTTAAAATGACCACTCAGAGCTGAGCCTGTGAAAAAATTAGTGACCGCCACCCCAACCTCCTTCAAAGTAATAGATGCTTGCTACCCTGTTCTCTCCTGCTTGCTGGGGACCTGGGACAGAGGACTGCCTTTCCCAAGGCTCATTGCACCCCCATTTTGGGATCTATAAATATAAATCTTGTGACTTTGTTTCCTTTGTGTGCATGTATTGAAACTATGCCTTCAATCAAAATGGCCCCTAGGTTTTCACTTCCCCAAAGTTGGAGCTCAGATGCTAAGGGCGATATCTGCCCAGCTGCATGGGTGGCTTGTGCCTTCTCCTTCAGCAGGTCATAATCTGCATATTCTTAACTAAACACAGCCCAACAAAGTATAAATCAAAGTGACTGACATGAAACTGACTGACGATCAAAATTGTAAAGTCACACCATTGCAGAGCTAAAATGAGCCTAAAGGTCATGATGTATGAATGTCCTGCAGGAGGACTATACCCTTGAGCCCTATTTCCTCAAATGCGTTCCACATAACTCTAGAAGTAGCTTGGAAAAACGAATCCATGTTCAGAAAAATTGTGGAAATGCTGGTTAAATGTAGTAAAATAGGGTTCTTTCATATAAAACCATCTCAGAGTCTCCAACATGTTAACCTGCATTGTCAATCTCCAAAAGGAGAATATTATATACAGGATTGTTGAAATTTATATGGACAGTCATCTCTTGACTTAACATCTTGGTGGCCAAATGCTCTGCAGAACACACTTGGAAAAGGCTAGTCTAGAGGCAAATATTCCAAATTTATAAAAGTGATAAAACTTTATTTTAAGAATATATCCAACTATTCTAAAATTAAACTACCATGGTTCAAAACATCAACTGAAGAAAATATAGGTAAGTAAATAGACAATCACTCTAATCACACAAGGTCAGGTCTTAGTCCAAAGCACTGAATGCTGAACATAATCCACAGGGCAACAGATGCACGTGCTCACTGGTGTTTCATTCATTTCTGAAGCTCTAAGGGTTTGATTTACAGGGTTCTCCACAAATGCTGAATGAATTCTAATTTCCCCGAAGGTGAACTCTGCTGGCGAATTTAGGTGCTCACTCTGCTAAAATCTCTCTCACAGAAGAAACTAAAGATAACGCCCACACTTGCTGAGCATTCCCTTCTCTATAATAGTTTTCAAACAAAGAAAATGTCACCTCCAAGACTGATCTTGGTAGTAGTTCCCCCTGATGACAGACACTAGATCTTGTTCACTGCAGATACCAGATTTCCTGGAAAAATGTTTCAATTGATCACAACCTAGGGAATGGATTTGGAATCAGGAAGACCTGAGTTCAAATCCAAACTCTGTCACCAACTTGCTGTAAAATTTTAGACAATCTACCTGCCCCTTCTAAGCCTCATATAACCGATCCTACCTGGTGGGGATTGTGTGAGGATGTAATACGACAACAGATATAATGTGACAGCGGTGCCTCCAAGGCATATGACTGAACTACTAGTAACGATTTCAGTTGATTTATAGGCATCTCGCTCACTGGAATTGGAAGTGCACTGCTGGATGGCCTATTGTTTTCCATAGCAGGTGTAGGACATTTACTGTCCATCACTCCAGAGAAAGTGTTCATGAGGTGAGCACTTGCTCTCATCCATCCAGCACAGTATCTGGCCCCCAGCAAACACTCCTAAAAAATGTTTCTGTGCATGTGCATTTGTGTGTACATACATTTTAAAAAGTAACATGATACTAGCAATCGTTCCTATTTATATTTATCAACCTCAAAATTATACTTGCACATAGTTTAGTGTTAAATGGTGCTAAAAGGTTTGTTGCTAAAACTATCAGTCCTATCCTATATGCCATCAACTTCCCCTCCTCTACTCTTAGCTGATTATTTTATTAACACCATAGAGCTAAGTAGTGTGATTGTACTGCTCCTTTTCAATTTTCTGTTTTGGTATCGTCTGTTGACTTTTCCTATGGGGAGTGAAGATGTGATCTGCTTCCCCCAGGTCAGCCCCACCCCCACACATACATGTCACCCATGCACCCATACACCCTTCCCTTCACCCTATTTCCCCAATATGGTTATATAATAATTTTGGCTGCATCAATATTCAGCTTTTATTATGGTAATGATGTAAATATTATTCAGAGCTGAGCTATGCTTATTAATATATCATTAATTCTCCTTTCCTGCACAACTTTTTGTTTTCTCTGTAGTTAATAATTATCTTGGGTTTTTTCCAACTTAGCTTCCTATGTACTCAATTCAAAACTACCTACCAACTGCCTGACTCTACTCTCAGGAAGTTAAGACATCATGCAGTCCATCAATTTCACCTTCCTGAGAAAACTCTTCTACATCCTTCTCATCTGCTCACATCTGGGCTGACACCCTCTCTGCCTGCAATCTCACGTCACCATCACTCTGGCAATCTCCCTTGTTTTATCTCCTGTTTCCTGAATCCCACATCTGTTTTCTTGGCTTACTCTATTTTGGTGAAGCAAATCTTCCAGCAGTTTCCTGGAAAGTAAATTTTCAGTGACTTTGATACCTAAGAATGACTTTGAGAAGTCATTTCAAATTATTGAAATTTTGCCTGGGTAAGGAATTCTAAGTGGGTTGTGATACTCCCTCAGAATTCTGAAGGCCATCCTTCATTGACTTTCAGCTTTCCGTAGACTGTTGGAATGCCTGATATTAAAATTCCAGGTTCTTTGATTTTTAACTTGTTTTTTCTCACTTTAATTTTCCTTCATTGTCCAGAAATTTCACAATAATAGTGCATGGGTATGTATATTTTGATCTACCATGCTGGAAATTCAGGGAGTCCTTTACAATTTTTAAATTTTACATCCTTATGGGAAACGTTCTGAGAAAATTTTTTAAATTTTTTAAATATTTTATTTACTCATTTCTAGAGAGAGGGGGAGGGAGGGCAAATGAGAGAGAGAGAAACATAGATGTGACATCAACTGTTTGCCTCTTCCATGCCCCCTACTGAGGACCTGGCCCACAAACCAGGCAGGTGACCTCACTGGGAATCGAACCAGCGACCTTTTGGTTTGCAGGTCGACGCTCAACCCACTAAGCCACACCAGCCAGGGTGAGAAAATGTTTTGAATAATTTTGTTGGTGGTTCTTCCCCTCCATTTTCTCTGTTTTCTACTTTTCCTATTACTTGGATAATGGAGCTCCTAACTTGGTTTTCCAGTTTTCCTATTCTATTCTTTCCTGGTTTTGCTCTACTTTCCAAGAAACTTCTTCAATTCTCCCTTCCAATTCTACTATAAAATTTTTCATTTCTGCTTTTTTTAAATTATATTTTATTGATTACGATATTACAGTTGTCCTGATTTTTCCCTCTTTGCCCCCCTCTACCTAGTGCCCCCCACTCCCTCAGGCAATCCGCCCACCATTGTTCACATCCATGGATCATGTGTATGAGTTCTTTCGCTACTCCACTTCCTATGCTGTACTTTACATCCCCATGGCTGTTCTGTAACCACCTATTTATACTCCTTAATCCCCTCACCTCTTCACCCATTCTCCCCCTCCCCATTCCATCAACCATCTGGTAACTAACTTTTCTGTTGCTGCTTTTAAAAGTTTCTCTTTATCTTTAACCTTTGGTCTTTTAATTATTATGTGGCTTGGAGTGGGCCTGTTTGCACCCATCTTGTTTAAGACTCTCTGTGCTTCCTGGACTTGCATGTCTATTTCCTTCACCAAATTAAGGAAGTTTTCTTTCACTATTTCTCCAGATAGATTTCCAATTTCTTGCTCTTTCTCTTCTCCTTCTGGCACCCCTATGATGTGAACGTTGGACCTCTTCAAGTTGTTTCACAGGCTGTTTATACTATCCTCATTTTTTTGGATTCTTTTTTCTCTTTGTTTTTCTGATAGGTTGCTTTTTGCTTCCTTATGTTCCAAATCATTGATTTGATTCTCAGCTTCATTTGCTGTATAGTTATTTCCCTGTAAATTGTTCTTTATTTCAATTAGTGTATCCTTTGTTTCTGACTGAGTCTTTTTTATGCTGCTGAGGTCCTCACTAAGTTCCTCAAACATTCTTAAAACCAGTGTTTTGAACTCTACATCTGATAGATTGCTTATCTCCATTTCACTTAGCTCTTTTTCTGGAGTTTTGATCTGTTTTTTCATTTGGGCCATGTTTCATTGTCTACAAGTTTTGGCAGCCTCCCTGTGTTGGTTTCTGCATATTAGGGAGAGCTACTTTGACTCAATGTCTTGGTAGTATGGCCTAATGTAGTAGGTGTCTTGTAGAGTCCAAGCTGGGTATTCAAGGTGCACCCTTCATTTGGGCTGAATATACCCTCCTCATGTGGTTGAGCCTTGATTGCTGTAGGCAAGTCAATGGGAGGAATTTATCCAGGATAGTAAGCTGCAAGGACTGGCTGTAACCACTGACCACCAACATCTGTCCACCATGGAAGATCAGCTGTGCAGGAGCAGGGTAGTGGTGCTCTGGTGTGATCTATAGCTATACACTGGGTGCACAGGCTCTGGGGTTTCCCAGGTGGTTTAGGCCACAGTCAGCTCCCACTGGTGTTTTGCCTGGGGCCACGCTGCCTGAGCTATAAAGCAATCTGAGATGGTTGCTACTTGTGCTGGGTTTGGAGATTCCCAGGCTAAGCCAAGCTGTGAATCTAGGCTGGCTGCTGCTAGGGCTAGTGAAGTCAGCTGTTGTTAGTTTGATAGGATTAGGAGCTAAGACCAGCCATTGTTATGGAAAAGCAGCTTGGATGGGCCAATGAGTTGGGTGGGGCAAAGCCTCTGAGGATCTCCAAGACCAGTCAACAGTGTTAGCCAGGTTGGTGGAGTCTCAGATACGGCACCAGCTTGCCAGCTTTGTTGGGGGAGTTTAGCAAAGGGACAATGGCCTCTGCTTGTCCTGATGCCAGATATTTCACTTTCTCCCTGTACACCACCAGTGCCTTTCAAGCTGCTACCCTCGTGCTGGAGCTCAGAGGGAGTATGTCTAAGTAGGTGATTCCGAGTGTGGGTTCTTTAAGAGGGACTGCTTGGGGCTCCAGAAGTTTCTTCCACCGACTCAACCCCTGCTGGTTTTTGCAACAAGAAATTGTGGGGATTTATCTTCCTGACACTGGAATCCTGAGCTGGGAAGCCTGGTGTGGGTCTGGGACTCCTCATTTCCAATGTATCCCTCCTGGATTTTTATCCAGCACATGTGGATATGGGACCAGCCCATTCTGTGTCTGCACCCCTCCTACCAGTCTGGATGGATGTGGTTTCTTTAATTCTGCAGTTGTCAGATTTCCATTCACCTCAGTTTCTGATGGTTCTGAGTGATGGTTGTTCTATGTTTTAGTTGGAATTTTGATGTGGTTGTGCAAAGAGGTGAGGTATGTCTGCCTATGCCACCATCTTGGCCAGAAGTCCTCACTTCTGCTTCCACGTTTTCAATTTCTGAGTAGCATCCTATTCCTATGCAATGGTTGCAACTTTTTTCTTTACTTCTCTGAAGATCTGAATGCTTAACTTTTTGAAGTTTTTCTCTTCCTAGGTATTTATTTCTTATGCCTTGCCTTCTTCTGTTTGTTTTAGACTCTTACATGTTATAGTCCTTCTTCAAACATCCTTAACTGCTCATACCTAAGAAAGAACAACCACCACAAGAAACCAGGTTGACGTTCCATGCACACAGGGGCCTTATCTGTTATACCCTCACCACAGGATCAGCTAGCTAACTGGTAGATTTCAGTAGAAAAGCCCCTGGGTGTATTGTTCTCCAGAAGGATCCTTCCCGCCACCTGTCTGGGTAGGGGCCTTGCTACCAATATATTGGAGGCCAAGGCAGGGGTGGAGGAAGGGAACATGAGGTACAAGGACATTATTTAATGTGTGGTATACTGATCAATTGTGCCTATGGGGTAACTAGAGGTAATGAGAGACTCTCTTCATCTTCTCCAGAGGGTATCTCCAGGCATCCACCAAAGACTGGGAGCGGATCCAGGGATGTATGTGCTTCTTAAACAGCTTCCCACCAATACAGATGATTTGAGCCTCCTTGCACTCCAACATCTAGTGATGTCTGTTGCCACCAACTCCTGGGACTTTTGAGAAATTCTGTCATGTAGACAGGCTTGCTTCTCACATCTGCTAAATCCATTACCACACAACCATCTGCTTCTAGCATCCAAAATATTGTTGCTGTTGTTTCTTTGTTTTCAGTATCCTTATAGGTTTGTTTTGTGCACTTAAAAAAATCTATTTCCTGTTATTTTACTGCCATTTGTGGTGGAAACAAAATTAACTGCCTGTGCTTAATGGATTATCAGTATTTAAAATAAAAGTTCATTTTTATGTATTTGTGTATTTTCTAAAGTTTTCATAATAACTGTATTCCTTGGTTATCAGAATGTAAATTTATTTGGTACATCAATCTAAAGAAATGACACTTTGAATATGCAAAGGTAATCTTGCTGACTTTCTCTCCTTTGGGACTTGCTCCAAATACCCATTTATCTATATATAAATAATAAGAAAGCTTACCTATGGAAGGGAATGTTCTATTATACAATGATCATTGTCCGTAATGAGACACTGAGGTATGTATCTTAAGAAGTCTTCTAAATTATCAAATATTTCAATATAATCATAACAGATGCTATCTTTCATGTGACTATTTCTGAACCCTAAATTATCTTTTACAAGGATACCCTTGGGAATGAGTGCAAATCAAATCACTGTTGGAGAATTCCCTGAACAGCTATCAAAAATAAAGAAGCATATGTGCAAACATGTCCTAATTCTCAGAAATCACTGCAGGTCACAGGGTTGACCTAAGTTTCAGTGAGTCTGGCTCAGCTCACTGATAACACACTAAAGCATCCCTCTTTTAGTAAGATAATTCAATGTAAAATCTCCAAAATAAGTCTTCTAAGAAATAGCTGTATGCTAGAAGTAGGGACTCTCTTTCAGAATGGTCTCTTCTGTTCACTAGTAGGACCCTCTCTCAGGGCAGTTTCCACACATGGCTATGATCTGAAGTTAGCTGTGTACCTGACTAACTCCCAAGACTAGGCTGCAAACTCCTTCCTAGAGAGTCTATGTCGATGTTTATATTTTCATACAGCCCCTTGAATACTGCCATACAAAGAACAGAAGGCTAAAAATTAATGTCCTTCCATTACAACATACCCACCAGTAACAGGATAAAGTCATGAGGAGGAAAAATAAATACAGAAAGAAAGAGATCAAGAGCATCAAATGCTTTTGAATATTTAAAGGAAAGAGAGTAGACAATGCCTCTGGATTTGGAAATAAAAACCAAGCATATCAGAAATAAAAAAGAGGTAACAGACATCATTGTTAATTTATTTAACATTATTCTGAAAGTACTAGATGGTGCAATAAAATAGTAAGTATTAAAATTAGAATGGAGTCCAGGAAGCTCAGAGAGTCCCAAAGAAGTTGGACCCAAGGAGGAACACAGCAAGACACATCATAATTACATTACCCAAGATGAAAGATAAGGAGAGAATATTAAAAGCAGCAAGAGAAAAGGAGACAGTAACCTACCAAGGAGTGCCCATCAGACTGTCAGCTGATTTCTCAAAAGAAACCTTACAGGCAAGAAGGGGCTGGCAAGAAGTATTCCAAGTCATGAAAGCCAAGGACTTACATCCAAAATTACTCTATCCAGCCAAGCTTTCATTTAGAATAGAAGGGCAGATA